>PVIA01004276.1:0-142882 GCA_004024845.1 Tonatia bakeri
AGGGGACAGGCAGGAAGTGGCCAGAGGAGAGAGAAGAGGGAATTTCAGGGGAAAAGGGGAAGGGTTTGCAGGAACAAAGTTAAAAGACACATGGATAAAACTAGGGGGAGGGTGGTAATGGGAGGGAAGATGGGAGGGGGATGGGTGGGCTTGATTGGGAGTAAAGGGGAGAAAAATGTACTTAAACAATCATTAAAATTAAAAAAAATTTATTCTTACATGTTTAAACTTCAGTCACAGTCAAACCACTCTCCATTTGATACAAAACGCCTATTGAGACATTTTTTCCACTGCTCAAAATTGTTTTTGAACTCAGTGATTTTGATGCCTTTTAGTGCTGCTGCCATTTTGTTTGTTTGTTTGTTTTACCTCTTCCATGTCGGCAAAACATTTTCCTTCCAGGATTTTTTTCATCCAGGGAAACAAACAAACAAAAAGTCGCTTGGAGCAAGATCTGGTGAATAGGGAGGGTGGGGTATGGCGGTCATGTCACTTTTTTCAAAAACTGCTGAACACTCAGTACAGTGTGGACAGGTGTGCTTGTAAATCACCCATCATGAAATGGGCAAACACGTTGAAAGAGTCTTCAGAAAATTTCACTAAAGCTGAACACAGCCTCTCACGACAAGACCAGCTGGTACACTGATACAGATGGGTTCCTAGAACACTCACCTACCAGGGGAAGCTCGTACTACAAAGGGCCCACCCTCCAGAAGATAATTCTGGGTTTTTGGGGGTCCCCCCTCATAAAGTAGACATTTTGTAGAATTTCTAATTTTATCTGTTGATTCTGTTGAAAAAGCCCAATCTTTCCATGTATGGTTTCAAAAGCTTCTTTTCCAGTAAGAGAGACACTTTTTGAATAGAGAAGTACCCATCAGTGAGAGATATGCAGGGTTAGTACATCAATAAATTTCTATAGCCGTATCCTATTGTTCCTAGAAAAAAAATTACTTTAGTTCTTCAGGGCCCCGTTAGGTATAGACATATCAGGACAAATTTAATCACAATAAAATGCATTTTTACTCCTTTTGTGTCAGTACCACAAAATGAACATAAATGCTTTGTTTGCATTTTATTTCTTTTACCATTAAAGCCCTTTACTATTTGAGGGCTAAATTCATTTTCAAATAAGTAAAACAAATTTTAATGTCCTCATGTGTCTCCCTCTTTTTCTCATTTCTTCTTACATATTATTTATTTCAAAAAAAGAGTTATTGAGGCAATTTTGAACTTAGGTACAAGGATTAACAGAAATTTTAAACATTAAAGAAAGTTGTCTAAAGCTGATTTTGGACACTTTAGAGAAGACACAATTCAAGCAAGAGAAAGTGCTTTCTGATAACTACTGTGTCACGAACATCAGTGAGTCCCCCAGATAAAAAGTTGAGTACCACAATTCTTAGTTGCAAAGGGCTCATTTGGTAGGAAGGAAGGCAGAGAGCAGTCACTCAAATAAATAATAGTGTAGCAGAGACCTAGCACTCTAACGGAGGTGTATCTAAAATCCTAGTGGAGTACAGAAAAATTAACTTCTCTAACCTCGACTTCTCCATGTGTGTAATGGAAACTAACATTATTTCTATCTCATTGGGTTGTTAAATAGAATAAATGAGATAATACATGTGAAGTGTTGAGCACAGTGGCTGGCATATTAAGTCCTCACCAAATTTAATGGCTGACATTATTTTTGGTATTGCTATAATTATTATTAAGCAAAGTCAGGGAAGTTTTCACTGAGCAGGCAACATTAGAACTGAGTGTTCAAAGCTGGGGAGAAAGAGTAAGAATTTGCCTCTTTGGAAGGGGCAACTGGCATTTCAGGCAGAGGTAGGGACATGAGCCAAGATACAGAACCAGGGAAAGCCGTGCTGTGAACTTTGGAGGAAGAACCAGCAACCTAAGTGACTGGAAAGCAGGGGCATGGGTCTGAGTGTGGGAAATGGTGCTAGACTGTGAAGAACCTTGTCCTGAACGCCGAGTGCTGAACTTCACGCTGTGAACAGCACACAGCCACTAAAAATGTTCACGTAGCAAAGTACTATGATCAAATGTATGTTTTAGGAAGACAGCAGTAAAGACACTGGAGATAGTTGTGAGGCTACAATAATGGGTTTTATGGGAAAAGTAATAATAGCTAACATATAACACTTACTTTGTGCATATGTTGTTTTCCTAATTTATGTGACTTAATCCTTCTAACAGCCCTGTAAGGCAGATGCTATTATTATCTCCATTTTACAGCTTAGAAACTTAGGTATACAGTTGTTAAATAATGTGTTTACGGTGCCATAGCTAGCGCTGAGGTTAGGATTCAAACCCCAAAAGTCTTACTCTTGAATCTGCATATTCAACTAGTATCCTTCATGATTCTCCAGTAATAGAATTAAGCTAGAGAAAAAGCAGTAAGAATGGAGAGGGGAATTTTTTTCAGAAGACATTCTGAATGTAGAATCAACAGAATTCGATGACCGATTTTTAATTCACTGAAAATTTATTAAGTTCCTACTATAAGGTAATCACCTGCAGCTACAACAAAAAAAGGCAGCACCTGTTTTCATGACGCCTACTTGCCAGTGGAAGAGCGACCCTATGCAGTGCAGAGTTACAACAAAGACAGAAATAGAATGATGGGTGGGTAATAGAAAATTTTAAAAAGGCAGCTACTTCAGTTAGATCAATGGTGACTCTGAGAAAGTCGCCTTTGAACTAAGATATGAAGAATCCCAATGAGCCAGACACAGGTTAAAAAAAGAAAGAATGAATGAATGAGTTAGAATTTGGCAAAAGGAGACCAGCGGCATGAGAAAAGTTTGGAGAATTACAAAGAGACCAGTGTGCAAAGGACATTTAAGGCCATGGCGAAAGTTCTGATGTGACTTGGAGTGTAATCAGATGGTCTGAATGGCTTCATGGAGAGGAGTGAGTTGGTGCTGAGGGAAGAGGAGGAGCAGTCGAGGATCCCTTCAGAGTGCATGACTGAGAAGATGATGCTCTTTTCATCACAGATGGCAAAAACAGGGGAGAAGCAAACTGGGGTTGTGGGGCCTAACAGTGAGTTTGGTTTGGGACATTACTTCCAGGGCCTCCAGACTAGCAACATTGGTCTGGATGGACCTTACTAGTAGAAGAGCCAAAGGCAGGTGTCAGTATGTGTGAGTCACAAGCTGGTGTGAAGTCAATGGTTGTATCACTCAGGGAGCAGCTGCAGATCAGGGTCTGGGCAAAGAAAGACGGGAAAACAGCCTGAAAAGAAGCAGTCATTGAGGAAGAAGGGGGACCAATAAGGAGAGAGGCAATTGGGGGGAGGGGGGATTTCAGGAGGATGCGTGCAATAAACATCAAGAAAGAAGAGGCCCAGAAAGAAAGACTAAATTTGGGAGTTTAGTTCATTATGACCTTTGCTAGAAAAATTAAAAATCATCCCTCATTTTCTACAGAAACACATCTGGAGCTTGGCCAATCCAATTGCTGTAACAACCAGTAACATTACTTAAGTGCAGCTATTATATATAGATAGCTTTATATTTTATGTTTCTGTTTATATGATTATAATTGTTCATTATTTCAGTGCCTGGTATCGTTTTGTGTTTCTAGTAGGAGGCATAGAATAAGTTGGCAAAAAGCTTCAGGAAGGAATTTAAGCTAAAATTTGGAACAGAGTATGTTTTCTCTAGGTGGAATTGGGGCAGGGATTTCAGATATACAAAAAGACAAATACTGTGGATGTCCAAAAGCAAAAGTGCAGGAGAGATGGTAATTAGACCAATTTAGTGGGGCTGACTAAGCGTTCTTTTATGACAGTAGTAATCAAGCTAAATAGTTGGTTGGTGACATAATGTGGAGGAACTTAAATGCAAGATTTAACATGTTTGAATCTCCTCTTGTAGGTGATGAAGAATCCCTGGGAACTGAAAGGAAGGAAGAGACAGGATAAGACTACCATTAATCTGAGGATGGTGTTCAGCACCCTGCAGGCAGCAAGGTGAGTTCATTGGCTGCTCTTTCTCAGTTAGGTGGGGCAGGTGAGGTAGGCTCTATCAAGCAGAATCCTCATCAGTCAAGTATAGGCACACGAAACTGAAAAACAAATACCCTAAAAGACACTCAGAAACAGAGCCAGGTTGGAACGTCCAAAATCTGTCCACTCATCTAAGAAGCAAGATAGAATGTGAGAGCCGAGGTACAGAATCAAGGCAGGGGGGAGACTAACCAGGAGATCTGAAAGGAAGGACAGAGCAGCAGGAGGCCAGGCGAAGTCAGAGAGCAGGGACTGAGATTACAAACTGCCGCCATCCAGTGGTCAGAGCCAGAATGGGGTGGGGTTGCAAATACAAGAGGTATTTCAGAGTAAGAATACATGAGATTTGTTGACTGCTTAACGCCAAGAAGAGGAGTTTTGAACATAGTGACTATGAGAACGATGATGCCATTAATAGAAATGGGGAGAAAAGCAGGGGCTAGGTTGGAAAGGTGACAGCGGGATAAATAATTTGTGTCTGGCATGTTATTTTGAGGTGAGGAGAGGCCTAAGCAGAAATGTGAGATCAAGGGTCAGGGGTGGAGGTAGGCACTCTGTGTACCTATACCGGATGAAGGTGTTGAAAGGCATGAAATCTCACGAGAACAGAGGCTAAGAAATGAGGAAAATCAAAAGCTTCATCCAGAACTTCTGTTTGAGACAGGAGTAGGAAGGGAGAAAAGGGAACTAACTGAAGAGGTAGGAAGAAAACTAAAATAGACTGACGTCACGCAGCCTGGACAGGAGCACCATATAAACGGAGACGTCACTGGGTCGGAGCAGCTGCTGTGGGGTAATAGCTCTAGGTGCTCACCAGCGGGTCTCCTACTCCTCTCTACACCCTCCTCCTCTGCCCACTTCCCAGCACTTCTGCGCATCAGTAGCTCCCTCCACTTGGTCAGGGAATCCGCTGCCTCCGGAAGATAGCAGCGATGTAAAAAGAAATAGTCAGCACTTATGTTTTGAATTCCAAAGGAGGTTCTTAAAACTAGTAAGTTTTTGAGTTTTAAAAGGCAGAGCTCTAGAAGAATTGAGACCTAAAATAAGAGAGGCAATGTAACATATACCAACCATCCTCCATGAAATTTCAAGAGTGACAGGAGAAAGGCTAGATTCTGGGAGGTCCTTACAAGAGGCCTATCCCTTTCCCCCCAAGAGCTGGTTTTGGGTCAGAACAGGCCCACCATATGAACATTGGGGGGGTCCTATTGAGGGGACTCGTGTCTGTTTCACATCTGGAGCTCTCAAGGTGAAGCTCAAAGAACCCAAAGAAGTGCCTTGAACCACAGTGGGTGAAAGCAGTGCGACAGAGAAGCCCAGTGACAGCTCTGAGTTTCTCACAAACTTAGAGAAGTGGGGGCGGAGAGGGGGTGTGGGCAGTGGCCAAACCTTCTCCTTGCTTCAGAGAATAAAACACATAAAGCAGAGAGCCCAAGGCCCAAAGGGTCTGATGGTCCATCTGCAGACACCAGTGGGGACTGTGCAGACAGGGAAGCACATGCAGATCTAGTGTGTGCCAGCATGAGTGATGACCAGCCACCTGAGAGCATTCCAGGGCAGAATTCTCTGCTTATTCAATGCCATAATGCCTGTGCCCTCCCCCCAACTTCCGATGCCTCTCTTTCCCCCTTAAATAAGATGCCAAATAAAAGAAAAGAAGAGGGACAGTGCTCTGAACTGGACTACATTTAAATCTAAATGACTGAAAAATCACTGTGTTTGCCAGATTTTACAAGATAGTGCTTTCTTCCATCCATCAAAAACAAAAGCTAAAAATAGAAATTTAATTTATTTATGGGAAAATAAAGTGAGTCATCTCCCACACACATTAGTTTGTCTCTGAAATTTGCACCTGCCACACATACAAACATGGCAAATATTTTGTTCCTTGAGTAATTACCATCTTCTGCTTTTGATGCAGATAAAAAGGGCACAAAACTGCTGAGAATTAGGGATAATATTGTACCTAAGCAATTTGTAACGGGGCCACAGGGTTATATGAGGTTT
Organism: Tonatia bakeri; assembly: GCA_004024845.1. NCBI lineage: Eukaryota > Metazoa > Chordata > Mammalia > Chiroptera > Phyllostomidae > Tonatia > Tonatia bakeri. The sequence continues at coordinate 6,029 of PVIA01004276.1, forward strand.
TGGGTATCAGAGAAAAAAGATGTTTTTATTTGTTGTATATAATTAAATGATACATCCATGCAATTTTCAATACTTCTAACAATAGCTTTAAAAAATTCAAATACCATTCAATTTCTACTCTAAGAGTATAGAAATGGAATGTTTCAGAAACAAGTCTATTAAATGATTTTGAAATTACTTGGACATAGGATGAATTTTTACCCTAAAATGATGTATCAAGGGAGAAAATGCTTCTAAAAATCCATTACATTATTCCAGTTGATGGTTGTGAGTTAAGTGTAGTGAAGACGCATTTTAATAACAAAACAAAGCTTTGCTTTGGAAAAAAATCTAACTTAAGAGGGGGAAGAAGAGCAACATGCTGCTTTAGTACCGTGCATTTTCTGATTTGATCAGTCTAAACTGTATGGAGTCCCAGCTTTCTCAGCGCCCCAGCCAGATTTCAGAGGTCGGGGGGGAGCCTACCAAAAACTAGGTGATGAGGACAGTCTTTGGCTCCGAACTTATATCTCATGGAACTGCTGAAATCTACTGGTGTTGCACCACAAAACGTCCCAAGACCTTCAACTCTCTTCTACCTTAGTGTTAATTTTTTTCTAACCAAACAGGGGACTTACTGAGAGGTTCAGAAAGTCTCTGTTCCTTGATATTTGCTTAATAGTCTTAGTCCTAGGGGGCCATCATCCACCCAAATGGGTCTTTTCTCTGTTTTTGATAAATCCCTCCAGATGCCCATTACAGAACACCTATAGTGGGTATGTGGAATGGTTCTACATCTGATCCTTAGTAGAGTAGATAATGTGCATTAATTCTAAAATGCAAACAATATTTCCACTTAAAAATCCCAAAGAATACATATTCTGCTAACGTAGATTTATGATTTACCAAAGCCTGGAAAGTTAATGTCTGCCGAGAGGGCTCTTGGAAGAAGACTGGCAGGCTCCCAGCCTCCACTTTCCAGTGTCAGCAATGAGAGAGGGAGGCCTATGCCTTCTGGAATTCATGGATCATCACCAAACTCTCTTCTGTCTCTTCTCAAAATATTTCCTTCACCTCTTGCTATTGTAAACCTGGCTTTCCCCTGGGATCCTCTCATGTGGTGTTCATTTTTCCTCCATATCCCTGGACATACTGGGCCTGCAGGTAAAGTAAGATGTGGGACAGGTGTCCTCCTTGCTTCATCTCCAAACCACTCTCCTTTCCTCCTCCCTGATATTCTCTGACTCTGAATCTCATACCATCTGACTGTACCACTGACTACCTCTTCTTCTGGCAGACATCCAGATTTTAATTCCTGGCTCACTGTTACTGTCTTCTTAGTCACTTCAAAATCCAGATGGAAGGGCAGATAAAGCCAAGTTAAAGGAGTTCATCATCACCAAGCCCTTATTATATGAAATGTTAAAGGGACTTATCTAAGAAAAAGAAGATAAGAAATATGAACAGTAAAAAGACATCAAACTCACAGTTATTAACCACCACACCTAAAACAAAAACAAACTAAGCAAATAATTAGAACAGGAACAGAACCACAGAAATGGAGGTCACATGAAGGGTTAGCAACAGGGGAGTGAGAGGAGGAGAGAGGGGAAAAAGGTACAGAGAATAAGTAGCATAGATGGTAGGTAGAAAATAGACAGGGAGAGGGCAAGAATAGTATGGGAAATGTAGAAGCTAAAGAATTTATGACACATGGACATGAACTAAAGGGGGGGAATGTGGTTGGGAGGGGGTGGGCAGGGTGCAGGGGAGTGAAGGGGGAAAATGGGACAACTGTAATAGCATAATCAATAAAAAAAATAGAAAAAAAATCCTGATGGATGATTCTTTCAATACTGTAGCCTCTAAATTTCTTTACCTACTTGACTCCATGATCTTGTCCATCACCTTACATCAGCCACTCATTCTCGCAGTGTATATTTATCTATGTTATTAACAAAAATTGCAACTGTTCCATAATATGAGTTTCCAGCATCCAGCTTCCCACCACCACCTGTTTTTCAGGCTCACTGTCTTAGAACCCTATCTCCAAATGTCTCTGACCATATCAAAACCAACAATTCACTGACTCTACCAGCTTCTTCCATTCCCTCACCTCATCTCAGGTGCCCACATCCCACTCTATCCAACTTCCATGTTCAGTCATTACAACCAGTTCTCTTGTAGTCGTGCTCACTCCAACGTATTCCAACAGATGGTATATATGTGCCTAATTACCCCTGTCAAATCCAACTCCCCATCAACAACATACTCAAACCCCACATCTAATCCAACATGTCTTCAAAATATATCCTGATTACAATTGATTTTTGTCACCTCTACCATCAACACCCTGATCCAAGTCACTTTCTCTCTCTCTCGATTATTGTAATAGCTTAATAGCCTTCTAACTGGTTTCTCTGCCCTTGCCCTCTAGACTGTGTTCTCCATACAGTAGCCATAGTAAACCTGTTAACATGTAAACCAAACCACCTCACTCTTCTGTTCAAAAAACTCTAATCCCTTCCATCCCACCCAGAGTACAAGCCGAAGTCCTTACAATGACCTACCATGGCCTGTGGACCAAATATTTGTACTAAGTAAATATGTGTTGAAAAAATGAATAAAGAACTATTCTAAAAGTGTATCCATGGTGTGTTGCAACCAGTCAAGGCCGGGCAGATCCACTCTTGCCTCTGGTAGAAGGGCGAAAATGTGCAGAGCCGTGGGGATGCCTAGCAGGCCTTTATTCATGGGTAGGCAAGCCACACTGCAAGGCAGCTGCATGTCTGTCTAGTGAGAAGCTCCTACTTATTTAAGTTCTAAAGGGAAACAAAGCCAGAAAACTGCCAGAAAATTATATAATATAAAATAATTCTGCACATGTGAGCCCACTTCATGTTATGGGAACAGTTTATCCGACCCAGTCTCAAGGTTGTGAGACCACTAGTTATCAGGCCCCTCTGAGGATATAGGAACACTGCTCCCCTTAGTTACCCAGACACCTGAGCAGGAAAGCCAGACTGCCTCCACTTACCCTACACATGGTATCTAATGGTGCCCTCTCTATGCTTTCCTCCCTACGAAGTGAGGAGCTTCATGTTCAAAGTGGGTTACACCTGACTAACCCTCCAGACCATTAGTGGAAAATTTTTCTTAACTTGACTTGAACTCTATGAGATCAAGAACAAAGGGATGGGCCCTGGCCTGGTAGCTCATTTGGTTAGAGTATCATCCTCATATGCCAAGGTTGTGGATTTGATCCCTGGTCAGAGTACATACAATAATGTATGAATGAATGTTCTCTCTTGTTCCTTTTCTCTTTCTCTAACATCAATGAATTTAAAAATTTTAAGAAAGTGTTGGTTATAACCAACCCTTTACTTACTATAATGTCTTGCACAAAGTAGACATTCATACGGGTACATTTGTTTTATGCACCATAAATTATAATGTGTGAGGGAGGAAAGGATCTACATAGAATTAGTGAACCTGCCCAGGGTAGCCTGAGAAATTCAGTAACCAATATAAATAAATAAATCCCTGCTGCTACTCACGCTAAAGGATTCTGCCGAAACATCTTATGTGACAAAGAGCTTCATTGGAAATCACCTGCCACTTGGAGTGCCTACTGCATGTGAATTTCCACTGGAGAATCATGTCTAAAATCTCCGTTTGGTCTTTCTGTTTTTGATCTTTTCATCTGAGTAGCATTTCTTTCCAAGCTGGTGGCACACAAGCTTCCTGCACCTCAGTGTCGCTGCTTTAGAGGACAACTGTCTGTGTCTTTGGAATGACCCAAAAGAGTGTCACTCTCCAGAGTGACTTTCACCTCAGTCATGCACTCTGTATTTTAAGTCAAACCATCTTCAATGAATTCCTCTCAAACACGGTGGGATCTTCCAGTTACTCTCATATGATACAGTAACACAGAGACAGACACTTTATTATATATATACATATATATATAATTAAAATAAATATGCTTCCATATTTATAGTTTCTATGGAAAAATAAGACTATTAACAGCAGTAACCCTTGGCAATGACATAGCATGTTGGCATAGATGGTGAAAAAGCAGCATTTTGCTTTTCACTTCTATAGCTTTTGAAGGTTTTAAATCCCTGAGTCCATGAGTTTATGAGCTCAAAATCAAGCCTCCCGGCCAGGCCTATTAGTCACTTCTGCTTCTCAGCTTGCTTGTCCTCACAGCCTGGACTTCTCTCGTTCTCCTTCCAGAGTGTGTGCCTAGAGCTCTCCTCAGTTTGGGGGAAAAAGAGTTCTACTTTATATATATATATATATATATATATATATATATATATATATATATACATACATACATACATACACACACACGAAAATAGCTTAAATTAAGGGGAAAACAGTATAAATCTTTACAGAAAGTCTACAAATATACTCTGTTTCTGTGTTGGCATGGCCGATGGTTTCATGCAACCATTTCACAATACTAATAACAGCCAGCATTTATTGAGCCTGGCCCAAGGGCTTTAGGTGTATTAACTTACTAAATACAACAACTCTCCAAGGTACTATTAATTCAATCTGCAGCGTTCAATGAGGAAATTAAGACACTGAGAGCCCAAGTAATTTACCAAAGAGCTTAAGTAACTCACTGGGAAGAGCAAAAGCAGGACTCAAACCCTGGTAGTCAGACTCTCGAGTCTCCCTCTTAACCAGTAAGCTACACTGTCTCTTTTCAAGCAAAAATTTATATTTTTTTGTAAATTAAAAATGAAGAAATAGATGGATGGCTTTAATCTAGAAATAATTTTATCTAGCTAGTTTCTACCCCACATGTTATTTTATTGTGAACTTTTTTCTTTTTTCTGCTTCATATGACACTCAGGGAACTATTTGTGCTTTGAGAGAGTGTGTATACAAGTTACGGTAGAGGAGTGCTGGCTCGGGCAATAGTTCCTGGTCCTTCGGATTTCAAAAGGGTGGTTGTACCCACAGTACAATGAAGATACTATGTCTAGCAGTGCTTCTTTAAGTGGGTATTCCCTCTGATATTTGAAAATTAGAGTAAAATTTTTGTAACTTTTGAGGTTTTCTCTTTACCCTGAATGAGTTATGGCAATTTGGCTTGATGCCTTAATTTCAAGGCTTATGGGATACAGGGCCTTCTCTGTATCTGTCCTGTGTCTTCATCCGGTGCCTCCCCACAGGCACAAAGTACAAGCCGACCACTGGTTTCCATGAAATGAAAATAAAATAAAACAAATGAACAGTAATTTGACTGAAGAGTTGGTGTTGAGCAAGCAGCACCAGTTACCTATTGTCAGGAGCAGAGGTCAAGGCACTTCTGCCCACCGCATCTTGGCATGGGAATCGCCACGGACAACACGGTGCAGTCAAGCCCTAGATGAATGACGACGCTTTCCTGACATGCAGAAGAGATCAGCTCCAGGGTGAGCATCGGTCTCCCACAGCTAGTGGATCCCTCTCAGCAGCCAACAGAGCACCTGGCCTGCACAGATCCCTCCTGTACTGCCACAGGAAGCTCTCGTCCCTTTCCCACAGGGGACAGATGTATTGGGGGCCTGACCAGGCGCCATATAACACGTTCACTTGAGCAAAACAAAGAGTGCACATTGAGTCTGACACAGGGAAGGACATTCCCCCACAAGGTGATAAGTCTAGAATAGGCTGTGTTTTTTATCTCTTGATAAAAAAGTAACCATTCCAGGCTCAAGGCCCATTCTTACTCAGCCGAGAGGGAATGGAAAGACTGCCCTGTGTGCGTAAGAAGCCTTTCCCAACATTCAGAAACATCCCAGGGAATGATCTCTACATTCCACACAGTTGATCCAGTTCCAGGAGGCCTAGAGCAGGTGTGGGGTGGTGGTTCAAGCAGGAAGGCAAGGGTGGGGAGGAAAAGGACAGGGGAATGTGGTGAGATAATGGGATTTTTAGGTTAGAAAGGTTTGATCTTTTTCCTAATGTGAAACAGAATAAACCATTACTCATCACATCTGAAAACACTGAGTTAGTAGCAAAATAGGGAAGAAAATCATTCTGAGAAAATTTCTAAATCAAACTGCGAAGATATTAACAGATAACATTAGTTTAAAAATAATGATTATGTGCACTGTTGGTGGGACTACAGACTGGTACAACCACTGTGGAAAACAGTATGAAACTTCCTCAGAAAACTAAAAATGGATCTGCCTTTTGACCCAGCAACTCCACTGCTGGGACTATATCCTAAGAATCCTAAAACACCAATCCAAAAGAACCTTTGCACCCCAATGTTCACAGCAGCACAATTTACAATAGCTAAGTGCTGGAAGCAACCTAGATACCCATCAGTAAATGAATGGATCAAAAAACTATGGTACATTTACACAATGGAATTCTATGCAGCAGAAAGAAAGAAGGAGCTCCTACCCTTTGCAACAGCATGGATGGAACTGGAAAGCATTATGCTAAGCAAAATAAGCCAGGCAGTGAAAGATAAATACCATATGATTTCACCTTTAACAGGAACCTAAACAACAAAACAGTGAAACAAGCAGAATATAGTCAAAGACACTGCATTAGAGGACAGGCAGAAAGTGACCAGAGGAGAGAGAAGAGGGAGTTTCAGGGGAAAAGGGGAAGGGTTTACAGGAACAAAGTTAAAAGACACATGGATAAAAACTAGGGGGAGGGTGGTAATGGGAGGGAAGTTGGGAGGGAGGGGTGGATGGGCTGGATTGGGAGTAAAGGGGAGAAAACTGTACTTGAACAATGATTAAAATAACATTGAAAAAAAAGAATGATTATGTTTACTATATTAAGCAAGAAATTCAACCATAATTTGTAGTTAAATAAATAACTTGTTAGTAGTTTTGGTCAAGACTTCAGGTTTTTTCTTCCAACTTTATTGAGATATAATTGACATATACTATATAAATTCAAGGTATAAAACATAATGACTTCATACATGTCTATATTGCAAAATGATTATTACTACAATCAGGTTAGTTAACACATCCATCCTTCACATTATTGTTTGTTAATTTTGTGGTGAGAACATTGAATATCCACTGTTAGCAACTTTCAAGTATACAAATATAGTCAAATATTGCCAAATATAGTCACCACATTGTACATAACATCCCCAGAACTTACTCATCTTGTCACTGTAGTTACAAACTTGGAAGTTTGTATCATTTGACCACCTTCACCCATTTCCACGATTCCCCAGCCCCTCCCCCCGCCAACCACCACCAGTCTACCCTCTGTTTTTATGAGTTCAGCATTTTTGGATTCCATGTATAAATGAGATAATGCAATATTTGTCTTTTTCTGTCTGACTTATTTCATTTAGCATAATGTCCTTAAGCTTCATCTGTGTTTTCTCATAAGGCAGGATTTCCTTCTGTTTTATAACTGAATAATATTCTATCATAATATACATTTCCTTTATCCATTTCCTTATTGATGGATATTTAGGTTGTTTCCATGTATTGTCTATTATGAAGAATGCTACAATGAACTTGGGGGTGCAGCTTCCTCTCTGAGATAATGATTTCATTTCCTTCAAATATATACATACCTAGAAGTGGGATTTCTGAATCATATAGTACTATTTTTTATTTTTTGAGGAACCTCCATACTGTTTGCCACAGTGGCCATACCCATTTACATTCCCTCCAATAGTACACAAAGGTTCCCTTCTCGCCACATCCTTGCCAGCACTTGTTATCTCTTCTCGCCTTTTGATAATAGCCATTCCAACAGGCGTGGCAGGATATCTCATTGAGGTTTTTGTTTTGTGTTCCCCAGCTGATTGGGCCACATAGTCCGAGTACCATCGTTTCCCACCTGTATATTGCAGTAGGCTCCTGACTGGCCTCCCTGCTTCCAGGCTCTGCTGCCCACCTCTGTTCTCAACACAGCAGTTAAAGTGATCCTAGGTGAGGACACACCAGGGAAGACTTACAGTTGTCAAGCTTCAGGTCCTCTGCTTCCTCTGGTCCCTGATGAGGTCACCTGTTCGGCTGCTGCTTCACATTGGCCTCTGGACCCCGAAGACTGCTGGTATAATTCATGATCTGGAACTTACTGGCGTGGCCAGGAGCCAGTCCTTCTCTCTGACTAACTAAGCCTCATCTCAGGCAGGAGAAAGAGACAAACGTTTCCTTCCTTGACTGTGCAGGTGTACATGATTGATGTCATCTTTCTTGGATGCAATCATTATTCCCTTTTATGAACGTATTCACTCTTGGTGGTAGTGAAGTTGTTGTCTTCTTTCTGTGGTTATCACCACTGCTCTGGCTGCCAGTCCATTGTCCCAGGATGGAGTGAGTGAGGCTACTTAGCAGACCCCACTGGTAAAATGCTCAGATCCCTAACACTCCCCTCGGTCACACGTGATACCTTACGAGACTGGTCCTGCCCAGGGGGAGGATCTCTGTTTAGCCTCATGCCCATGATGTGTGTGTGCTCTTTGCCTCCTGCTGCAGCAGTCCCCAGTCAGTGAGCCTCTTCCCCACCCCCACCACATGGACACTCTGGGACGCAGTTCAGTCCCATCTGTCCAAGAGTGTGTCCTGTATGTCTTGGCAGTAGTGAACTTGCAGAGAAAGTGCCTGCTCCCAGGCCACCGGGCTTACCAGTCACATCTTCTCTTCCCAGTGCACTGTCCCTCACTCTAACAGCCCAAGGGCAGCTCAACAAGCCGCAAGTCAGCAGAAAACCACCAGGCTTTGAGATGTTCGTCTGTTCTCCTACCAGCTACCCCACAAACTTTATAAGGGAATTTCTTGGGCTGTCTTCCTTCAGCCTCAACTAAGAAAAACATGTGAGCTCCTTCCCTCTTTCCTCCATGGGGAAAAGGGGACAAGCCCTAAACACTCTACTCTCCCAATCTTCCACGTCCTCTGTGTATCTCACCAGTAAAGGTCATCAATTCAGTTTTCCCCTTTCACGGGGAAACAAACCAGGAGTTTCTTGCCAAGAACTGGTCCCTTTAAAAGACAGCATTGGCAAATTTAGTAGTTTTATTCTCAGAAAAATGTTATCCGTTTTGTAATCCCTGCATTGTTTGAAATGATCCAGAGCTAGAAAAGATTTCAGTTAATTCCTCGCACTGCCCCATTCCTCATCCACAATGACACCAAGATAGTTAAGGTTCAAGACATTTCATTCATTTTGAAATGGGTTCTGTACTTTATTTCTTTCTGTGTGGTGAAGTTTCCACTATAGTCATGAAGAGTTTGAAAATTTATAAAATGAAATTTTCTGATCATTATTACTGGTATTATTATTTAATGAATGTTCTTAATCAACTACTCTTTATAGAAAACATACATTTCACTAAGCCAGCACAGAATCATTAAGTTCAGGCCTAAAAAAAGACTTTAGACATTAATTCATACATTTCTTATTTTATAAATGAGAAAACTGAAACTTGGAGAGGTTAGTAATTTGGGCAGTGTTATATTGCTAGTTAATTAGCAATGTTTGGTCAGGCCTTTCTAGGCCTTTAGCACATGTATGAATACTGAGGCTGGAATTATTTGTGTGATTTTTCATGTATAATCCAACTCCCCCTACCCTCGACACCCCAGAGCATCTGTCTGTTTGATCTCTGCTGCATCCCCAATACCTCACACAGGCTTTTGCACATAATAGGTACTTAATGAATATCTGTTCAGTAGAGGAATGAATGCTTGGATGGATGGCTTCAACAAAAATGTATGCATATTCTACCATGATTTGGACACCAACTACAAAGGTGAATAAGACAGGGTCCAGAAAAGAGGTAGTCCAGAAACCAAGGGCTCTAGGAGCCCCAGGGAGTAATTCACTCTGGGAGTTATGTTTCTCCTGGATTGGGAAAGCAGCCCCTCAACAGCTCCTGAAAGATCCAGGACATAGCTCTGCACTTGAGACCTTGTACACCATTTCCCCCTTGGCAATTGCACATTGCGTTTCTGCTCTGTTTTATTCTAGACGAGTGGCTCATAGTAAGTTAAAAATACACCAGTGTGTCCACAATTTCAGAGGAACAGATGACTCACGGTTCAAAACACATAAAGGGAAATGATGATAAGTCAGCTGTGAACTTACCGGTTCCAGAATATTTTAAGGTACTAGCCTGCTTGGTTCCATGAAGACACTGGTGGAATCTCTTCCATACTTGGTTCAAAATCAAGTGTAGAATTGATTTCCCGGTCTCCTTAGGATCCTTTTGATGTTGCCATGTGGTGGAACAGTGGAGAGGTTATGTAATTGACAAGTTGAATTCTGTTTCTCATCAAGGAGGGTAGCACAGGAGCAAAGTGAGACTCCTTCTCCCTGTGTTCACACCGGAACTTACAGTCACGAGAAGCTAGAGGCCATGAAGAGATAAAGGGCTCTTAGCTCATATTAAGCACTTAACAAATTATTGCCAGAGTCTGTTCTCCTAACCACTAGTGAGAAAGTGTACATGCCACTTAAGAAGAAGAAAACACCCTCCCCAGTAGCATCGGTTGACCCACCCATTTAAATGCACCTCCTCTCTTCCAGGAGGTGCCAAGGCAGGGAACTGCACAGTACAGCTGAGGTGAGGCTGAAGATGGCGTTTCTGGGTGCGAATAGAGCTGAAATAAAACACAGGTTTATACAATTATATCGCCAGTGCCTGGCATTGCCATGGATCAACTATTTCAAACTGAAATTTTTTCTTGCAGACAGCAGGCCATCGTCCACGGGTCAGTTGAATAATACAGGCCTTTTGTATAGACCAAAATAAGTCAGAATTCTGGTTAAATACAGAGATCAGATAAACAAGAAAAATAGTGTGTCCAAGAATGTGAAAAACATGTAGCAGAGATATTCAATACCAAAATCTTTTGCTCTCAACAGATATAAAAAATTCCAAAGAACTTGGCAAGTAAAGAACTTCGAGTCTGTGGCAGTCTCAAGGAGAAAAGAAGAGGAGGCATGCATGCTGTGCAGTCTGCAGTTGGCTGATGGGGACCGATAAAATGACCAAGGTTTTGGAATTTAATGTAGAGAGAGGCTAAATGAACAGCGTTTTTGAGTTTCTAGCAATGAATGAGGCAGAAACGGTAAGCGAAGCAAACAGTAAAGGCCCATTGCTTCACGGCACGGAGTGTGAAAGCGCATCTGTGAATTAGGATTAACCAGGTAGAGTTGCTGACAGAGCTCATCGAAACCATGTTTACCTATTCACATCCACATTCATACTGTACATCATACTTCATACGCATTTCAATTCATGCAAAAGTGGAGCTGGCGTCCACGCCTGCAAAGGAAGACGAGATCGGCAGCATCACCGGACATGTGAAGTGGCAGAGCGCCCCCCTCTGGTTTGGGCCCAGCATCCTCCTCTGGCTGTGCAGCTGTGATGACTGCCACCAGGGTGGGGATAATTCACCACCAAACCGTCCCTACTTGTCCGAGAGCCTAGGCATTTAACAGAGATCCGTGAACTTTACTAATATTTGCACAAACCAAGAAAGTGAGGTTACATTGGCAATGAATAATTTAATTAGTTATGTATTATCAAACTTTATAATAGGTACCAAAATGCTGCTATGGCAAATATTTCTTATTTGCGAAGTTTTAAAATATTTACTGGCTGGGGGTCTAAAAGCATGTGAAGCAATTGAGATTACCTGTGAAATCCGTTCTTTATTTAATTATTAAAACAGTTTGAAGCTTTAAAGATTCATATCTTTTCCAGCAATCAAGAGTTTTGAGAGCTGGTTCAAGGAAAAATAAGCCAACAAACTCAGATTTACCAAGAACCAGGGTAACAGCTAAAGCTTTAAATTGCCTGTTTCGGAAGGACTCACAGAGATGCAGAGGACATTTTGACAGTTGCCAGAAGGGGGTGAGCAGGGTGAGAGGATGGGTGAAAAAGGTGAAGGAATTAAGAAGTGCAAATTGGTAGTTATAGAACAGGGAAAATAGTCAATAATAGTGTAATAACTGTACATGGTATCAGATGAGTACTGGCTTTATAGGGGTGATCACTTTAGAAGTTACATAAACGTCTAACCATGAGAGTGTACACCTAAAACTAAGACAAATTTTATGTCAATTTTAGTTTAAAAATAAAAAATGAAAGGCCCACTTCGAAGTTATTCACAAAGACTTATATCAGCTAGTTTTTATGCCTGTTCATTACACCATTGTTAATTTGCTTTAAAATACACAAGCAGCTTTCTGAAGACGACGAGAACAGAGTGAAAGTGGTGAAGTGGGAACAGCGTGTGCACTAGGGTTGGATATGGGGAAAGGTGAGCAAACCGACTCCATGCTCCTTCAGTTTCTTTTCATTTCACAGGTAAGATTATGCCACTGTATTTTCCTCAAGCTCAAAAGCAAACTGTTGCTGAAGTTATAATATTTCAATGTATTCTAGCCCTCTATGAAACTTACCTGATAAAAATATAATTTATAATTTAAGAGTTTGAACAAAATGCTACAGGATTTTATAGGAAGTGGTTATTTCGTGCTGCAGAAACCAAAGAAAGCTTTATGAAGAAGATTATATTTCATCAAGAGCCTTGAAGCAGAAACAATTTAGACATGCTGAACTGGGGAGGCATTCCAGGCACAAGGAAGACCCTGAGCAAAGGCAAAGAGGCACCAGACAAATGTCTCCAAGGAACAGTAAGCAAACCAGTTTCATCTGAGCTTACAGTGTGGGAGAAGGAGAAGTTGATAATTAGAATCAGATCTTAAATGATATAGAAATCCAATAAACAACAAGCTGGAATTTGAAGGCAGAGAATTAGGTTAAGTTTCAACTCTGCATTTACCAGCTCAGTTAACCCTCACAGTAACTCTATGGCTTAGAGACTAATATTCCCATTATTGTAGAAGAGAAAACTGGAGTTCAGACTGGTGAAGAACTGGTGGGCATCACAAGTCTCTCCAGGTAAGAGAGAGACGAGCCTGAAAACTGACCCCACAGTGTATGCTCTTTCCCCTCTGTAAAGTCCCTTGTGGCACTGTCGTCCCGGGTTTCGCAGCCTTTTCCTTTGTGAAGATGATGAGCATTTTGCCACACTGGCTTTGTCTTTGTTTCCTATAAAACTAGCACAGTGCTTAGCATAGAATGTGTGACCAATAAATGTTAGCTGAACAGGAGAATGAGTATCTAGCAAACCAGGTTCATGGCAGAACTGGAGCACAGGAGAGAGGCCAAGGCTGGAGACAAACAAATGCAGAAGCCACCTGGTGTAGGTATAAGATAGATGAGGTTGAAGGTATTTATACTAAATTTATAGTATATAATGAATACACTGACTTCTGGGTGAGCATAAGAACACTTTTTCTTCCTGCTGCTATTGAACGGTAGCTATCACGCCCAAAGGTATGAGGACAGCTGCCCCCATGAAGCCACAAGCCACGTTAGGAAACACCTCTTCAAAGCGGATACTCAGGATAACAGAGAAATACAAACAGTTCCTCTTCTCATTTGCAAGGGTAGTTCCAACATTGAGATTTGCAACATTTTGTTAGCATGAAATAATCTTCATAAATAACATTTTTCAATTTCTGAAAATTACAAATGAGAATGGTGTAGAAAACAAGAGAAACACAATTTTGAAATTTCCTTGGAAAGAATATGTTATGGTTTTGTGCTGTATTTTCTGCAAATGAGAGGAGCAATGACCTCTAGGAATCCATTTGGTGTTTAAAATCTGAGAATATAATAGATTAACTAATGAGGGACATTGTTTTGGTTTAAATAACGAAAGTGTAGCAAAGGCCAACAGTTTTTTCAGAAAGACCTGAGCAAGGTCCCAACAACCTTTTTCTGCCCTGATGATTATGATTCCTCGAAACCAGAGACCACAGGCAGCTGACTGGAAAGGTATCTATCACCTTGCACCAATCCTTAGAGATTAGCAGACACTCTGTGTGTGTTTGTTTGATTTAAATTTCATTCTGTTTTCTGGTGACAGGCATGAGGGATAATGGCTAAGGCAACGGCAGTGCTCTGGCACTGAATCACAGTCATGAAAAGAGAAACGTGCATCTACAGCTTAATGCGTTTGGTGCCCCCACACCTCACTCTCCATCTAAGCTAGTCAACGCAGATGGGATTTGAAAACAAGAATCCTAAAGAACGATGGTGTAAATAAATCTACAAATTCAAAACACATCAAACAATGGGGCTGTAAATGTTCACAAAACAGAATACTTAAATCTATAAATTCCTCAAATCGCCATTTTAGAGTATTTATTGTGCACATGACACCGGTGAGTTGCAGAAGGGTACAACCATGAAGGCACACTTTGGAGGATGGAGCACACAGTTGAAACAGACGTAAATAAGGTACGAGGTACGACAGAGATACAAGAACATGCCAGAGAGCACAAAGAAGAAAAATACTTAACTCCTATAGGGCTGAATAAAGGTGGCCTTTTTTGAGGAAGGTGCATCTAAGTGGATCCTATAGACATGGTACTATTTCACTAAGTGTAAAACAAAGGAAACTAATTTTAAGCTGAGAGAATCAAATAATTGAGGACTCAGAAATTTAAAAAAACAGTGTAAGATGCTTGGGTTCCACATGCTTGGTATAGTGTAAGACATACCGAGTAATGGAAACAGGAATGAAATTATGAAGGGCTTGAAGAGCTATGCTAAAAAAAATTTGCAATTTACTCTCTAGACCAGCACTTTTCAATAGACTTTTATGTGATGATAGAATTATTTATATCTGCACTATTGAACGCTGAGGCCACTGGCCACAGATGGCTATTTAGTACTTGGAACTTAACCAAGAAACTGAACTTAACTGAGAAACTGAGGAAACTTAACTGAGAAACTTAACTGAGGAACTTAACTGAGAAACTGAAGACTTAATTTTATGATATTAAAGTTATTATTAAATAATTAGTATGCACAATTTAAATAATCACATTGGATAGTGGATACCATACTGGACAATGCACAAAATGCTAACTACTAATGTTTTTGCACAAAAGAGTGATGCAATTGGTGAAATGCTTTAATATTATTTTCGCTTTGCATAATCTCACATGTTAATTTGAAGGAAGAGACCTCTTTAAATTAATCACTGCTCATGTACTCTCCTCTAGATTTTTAGTCTTATGATTTAATCTAATGAGAAAAATAGCAGGAGTGTTAACTGATTGTATCCCAGAAAAACAGTTAATAGAGAAAACATAGCTAAATGGAACAGATTTTTAAAAAAAATAACAGTAGCAGATGGTGAGTTCTTATAAGTTTTTAAAATTTCTAGCACACGAACAAAAATGCCTTCTGACTGTGAAGAAACAACACGTTTCATTCCTGGGGTGGAGAGATTATATTTTACTCATCCTAAACTGATTAATACATGTATTACTAATAGTTCATGAGACACAGTGAAAACACAAAAATAAGCAATGTAGATGCTCAAAAGGCCATAATGTTTCTGATGCATATGTGTGATTTAGAAACATTAGGCCTTTAGGCTCACAGAATTGCCATTTGCCAATAATGATAAAAAAGAATAATAAAAGCTCAAATACATTATTTTCTACAAAAACATTTTAAAAAATAAATTGATGTCATATGCTTGCTTTTCTCTGGGGCTTATAATGGACTAAAAAATCTTTTATTTCAAAACATATTTCAAAACATTTATTTAAATCAAGATAAAAATGCTTCTGCATGTATTTTAGCTGTAGCCTTTAAATGTAGAGGCGTCTTGGAGTTCGTGTTGTTTCCCCACTTATATTTATTACGGCCAAGTTATGCTGGCATGATAAAGACTAGATTTGATGGAATTACAGATTTTCCTTTGGCAGGTAAAATGTCTATTCAGATGAATGGACACGAATTCTAAAACATTAAATTCTAAGTATATTCCTGAAAGAAGTGGAAATTCCTCTCTTCCACTTGTACAAGAGGTTAGCTTGTGCCACATGCGCTCAGAAGGTTGCCGTGAGCCAAAGGCTGTGGATGAAAAGGGAAATGTGGTCAGGAAGTAGTCGGGAGAACCCACCCCGTGCCAGACCCCCTCAGAGCAAGCAAGAGTTGTTTTCTGTGTATCTGCCTTTGTCAGTTAGGAAGCTATTTGTGGCCAATTAGTTAATAGTTTCCTAGTATCCTACAGCCAAAAAACACAAAGTCATCCTTGATGTTTTCTATTCCTCTCATATAACACATTCCACTCTGTCCAGAAATTCTGTTTGTTCTATCTTCCAAGTACACTTAACAGTCTAGTTCTCATTGCCCCTACTGACTTCACACACGACCTCCCAACTGCTTTCCCTGAAGCTGCCTTTGTTCTCTCACGTCTTCCTAAATCATCAGATAGATGTTCTTTTACAACGTAAGTCAAATCCGTTAGTGTTGGCTCAAAACCTTTCACTAATTTCTTGTTGAGTTCAGAGTAAAAGCCCAAGAATGTGCCACAATTTACAAGGTCCCAGTTGATTTGGCCTCATTCCTCCTGCCCTTCTCCTACTTCACCCTGCTCCAGCCAGGTGGGCCTTCTTGCTGTTGCCAGAACGCGTCAGGCACCCTCCCTGGGACATCTGAACCGGCTACTCTGCAAGATATCGGCTAACTCCCCACCTCCTCAAAACTTTGCTGGAATGTAATCTCTGTGACCTCTTCCCTCACCACACTGTTCAAAACTGTAACCAGCTTCTGACCCTCCTTCCTCTCCTCTTTTTTATGGCATTTATCACTTTGAAATATATATTACACTTAATTGTGATATATTGTTTATTTTTCCCTCTCCTATATATACAGGATGGGGCAAAAGTAGGTTTGGTTGTGAGTATGCAAAACAGAGTTTATTCTTGTATTATCATTTATTAATTGTTGTTTTATTTTCCAAATGAACAACTGTAAACCTACTTTTGCCCCTCCCTGTATGTCCCATGCAAGTGTTTTATTTACCTATGTGCCTCACAGCCCAGCTGTGCTTTACAGCAGTGGCATGTAGTTAATACTCAAGAAATAACTGACTAAATGAATCATCACAACATACCATTTTCATTGTAATCTTTTTTTTATTTTCACTGAGGGCATGCTTATTGATTTCAGATTTTATTTATTTTTAGAGAGAGGGGAAGGTAGAGAGAAAGAGGAAGAGGAACATCAATGTGAGATAGAAACATCAGTTGGTTGCCTCTCATACGCACCCTGACCAGGAACCAAACCCGCAACCCAGGCATGTGTCCTGACCAGGAATAGTATCAGCACCTTCCCCACCAACTGAGTCACACAAGTCAGGGCTGCTTATTGATTTTAGAGACAAGGGAAAGGAGGGAGAAAAAGAAGGAGAGAAACACCAATGTGAGAAAGAAACATTGATCGGTTGTCTCTCTTATGTGCCCCAACCTGGGGACTGAACCTGCAATCTAGGCATGTGCCCTGACCAGGAATCAAACCCACAGCCTTTTGGCTTATGGGCTGATGCTCCAATCAGCTGAGCCACACGTGCCAGGGCTCACTGTAATTTGTGTAGCCCAATCATGTATTTATAAACCATTATATTTCTAGACATCACAAGGCATTGCTTGAACTAGATTCTCTTAGCACCTAAAGATACTCCCACATGGTAAATCAGGAACCCTTATAAATGTCATTAACTCTTTCAAATCATCACGGTACAATTTTTAAAACACCTCAATGTGTTTGTTTTTTTAAATATTAGAGTTTACTTTTTCCTTCAGGTTATCTTTTTAAACTTCATTAGCTGAGTCCTAAGGACTCTATTTATACTGTTATAGATAGTTCATTCCTGCATTCATGTGTATCTATTTCAGGCCAAGATTTGTCCAAAGCACTGGGAAAATAAAGATTTCTAGGACATAGTCCCTGCTTAGGAGGAGCTCACAACCTCACAGTGAGAGATACCAAGCTGTAAATAAATTATTACATAAAAGCAAGCAACACAGCATTTTGAGCAGCAATTTGATTCTAAGTGCAATAATAAAGACACAAGCAAAAGGCCATTGATTGCAAATTTACTTCTGATCTGCTTATTAAATGATAAAGTAGTAAGAAAGAGGACATGGAATTTTATTTATTTTTTTTATTTTTCAACTTTTTCATTGTATTTTTTCCCATTAGGACAAGGAATTTAAGAATGAGATAGTTTTGGGTTTAAATCCTACATTTCACCATCTTTTACTGTTTAATATATCTCTTTATTGAAGTATAACATACAGAAATTGCACATCCTATTTGTACAGCTGAATGAGTTTTCACAAGATGGGATTACCCATGTAACCTGCACCCAAATCAGGGAGCAGAACACGAGCATTAACTCTAAAACCCCCCTTGAACTCTCTCCCTGCCAATTCACTCCCCTGTGGGTAAACCACTTTCTCCATTTCTAATAGCATACATTTGTTTTGCCTGTTTTTGTGCTTTATGTAAATGAAGTCATATAGTTTATATCTTGTGTGTCCGGTGCTTCTTCAATATTGTGTTTGTGAGACCCTTCCATATTGTTAGATGTAGCTGAAGACTGTTAATTCTCCTTGCTTACAGGGTTTCATTTTATGCATATCACATAATTCATGTATTCTATTGTTGGTGAATATTGAAGTTTTTAGATTGGGGCCATTTAGAATAGAATAGTACTTCTATAAAGATTCTAATACATATCTTTTGGTGAACACAAAAATATATATGTCCATCTTTAATATAGTGATTTCCAGTTTTTCAAAGTGGTTATGCAAATTTATATTTCCCCAGCAGTATTTGTGAGTTCTCATTATTACACAGCTTTATTAACATTGGTATTTACTGTTTTTTGTTTTCAGATTAATTGATCATTTTGGTATTGTATCACATTGTTTATTTTACATTTTCATGATAACTAGTGAAATTATTACCTTTTATGTATTTATTGGCCATTTAAGTTTGTGAAATGTTTCCTTTAATCCTTTGTTGGTTTTTCTATTAAGTTGTCTTTTTTTTTATTGATTTGTGGGAGTTGTTTATATATTCAAGTCCTTCATTGGATATATGGATGGCAATACTTCCCACTACTTACTCAATAGAGTGCCTTTTCATTTTCTTTATGGTGTACCTTTTGAGGAACAGAAGCTCTTACTTTTAATGTAGTCTGACTTTTGTGTATATATTTCAGTCAATTATTACTGGTGTGATCTGTGACTAAGTTTCATTTTCTCCTTATCTAAAAGTGGAAAATAATGCCTAGTTCAAGTTATTGTGTGAATTAAATGAGACATTGTGGCAAAGTGCTTCAGACATTAGGCCTCCCAATGTGTAAGTTACTGCAGACAGAGATAAAACCCTACTAGAACGTGCTGATGATTGTTCTATAAGGCACAATATGACAAATGCTATAATAGACTCATAAACAAAGTCATGATCATGGGAGAGCAGCATAAGAATACATGATGGAAGAAAAAAGATAAAGAAAAGGACTCCAGTTAGAAGGGAAATGACAGAAGATAGGACTTAGTGAGGTAGATAAGAACTAAGATATGATGGAATTTTTAACATGTAATTTTAATTTAGTAAGATAAAAATAAGAATAAAGAATGTAATTCCTTATTAGTAAGAGTGTAGTAAAACTGAAACTCTCAACCACTCAAAATTTTGCTTATGACACTATTAATGGATTAGACCCTTCTAGAATGTTGATAAATAAATCAAGAATCATAAGATGCATTTTCCATTGTATCCAGTAACCTACTTTTGGAAATTTTTCTGAATAATGCAAAATGTAAAAAAAAAATGCAGAGTTCTTACCAGAATTGCTTACAGTGGCATGATAGTGGAAGCAACCAAAATGTGCAGCCATAGGAGAAAATGGTTAAGTGGCTACATCAACGCTTCTCAGTGAATTCTCACAAAGTCATTTAAAAAAGTGTCTATATAGGGCAGTGGTCCCCAGCCTTTTGGAACCAGGGACCGGACAACAATTCTTCCATGGACCAGGGTGAGGGGTGGTGGTTTCAGGATGATTCAAGCATATTATACAACTCACCATAATGCAGAATCAGTGGGAACCAGTGATGTCTGTTTTTCACTCTTTTGGCTAGGGTCAGCATGTGGGCTTACCAAAACTGTGACTGAGAGAAGTGTGCAGTGTGGGAAAGAGCTGCGTAGATAAGTGGTAAATAAAATAATGGGCAGGCCACATTCAGACTAAAAGAAGTGTTGGATTCTGGTTAAAGCCTAAATATATTGAATAGTGGTACAGTTGAAGTACGTCACTCACTTGCCACTACAAAGTCTGCCACCAGATGCAGCTTAATTGTCACTTGCTGCTCTCACTGATAGGGTTTTGAAATGAGTCTTCAAGCAATTGATTTACTATGGTGTCTGTGCAGTCAAACCTCTCTGCTAACGATGATCTGTATTTGCAGCCGCTCCCCAGCGCTGGCATCACCGCCTCAGCGCCACCTCAGAGCATCAGGCATCAGATTCCCATAAGGAGGGCACAACCTAGATTCCGCACAAGTGCACTTCACAGTAGAGTCTGCACTGCTATGAGAATCCAATGCCGCCACTGCTCTGACAGGAGGCAGAGCTCAGGCAGTAATGCAAGCGATGGGGAGTGGCTGTAAATGCAGATGAAGCTTTGCTCATCTCCTGCCACTCACCTCCTGCTGCACAGCACAGTGCGGCACAGCAGGAGGCTAGGGCAGGGGACCCCTAATACAGAGCATGGAAATGTGCGTGACTATGTGTGAACATTGTTTCTCAAAAGCCATGTATCTGGGGCGTGAGAGGGTGGGGACTGGAAGGGAGAACAGCTAACAACTGAATAATTTTTTGAAAGGTAGTGAAGAAACATTGAAAGAAAATCTATTTTTAAAATTTTCTAAATGGTTTTTACCATATACGTATTTATATGATTCATGTACCTTTGTGTCCCCCTGTAACAAACTTCCTTCACATTATCTGCTTCTATCATATTATTAAAACATTATTATATTTATCTGTGCTTAGTTATTACAAGTCCAACTCTTCCTACTAGACAGTGAACCCCTTGAATCTTGTTGCTTGTATTCCCGACTCCAGACACAGGCCTGAGATCTAAAAGGTTATTTTGTAATTGTTTAATTAATGAATGCACTGATTAATAAATAGATAAATAAATACATAAAGAAATGGTATTTTCCAAATCTTAGCTATTCTTAGTATATATTATTACATACTTCAAAATTTTCCTAATGCTTTCAGATATTAGGAGAGAGCTTAAATCTTTTACCTCTAACTCCATCTAACTCAAGAACTCCTAGAGGTTTTTGATATCCAGAATCCAAGTGTCTGGCTCGGCCACTCAGCCAGCATGGGGCAATGGAGCATAGGGGAACTCTGCTCTGGTTAAAGGGCTGTGTTACACACCATTATTTCAGCCTGCATTTCCCCCAGATTTCACAGACCAATGTGTGCACTCCACATTAACAGAAAATTAAAGGCCTCAGAAAGACCTTCTAAAAAGAATACATGTGAATAAGGGTCATATTTATCCGGACAATATATACACCTATGGAAGGTCTTATATGTTTAGTTTTCTTTTGGGTAAACAAAATATTTACAAATTGCCCAGGATATGCAGGATATGTAGATTATCAATTAGTTGAGGGAAATAGAATAATTAGGAGAGCGATACTGGGTTTTTGTGCTGAATGAGAAAAAGTCAACTCTCAAGAATTCAATAAATAGGAATGTTGTGTTGTCTATTCATCCTCTGAACCAAGTGAAAACTTTCAAACAGGAAAAGACCTTGAACAGTTAGAATATCTACTGAGATAAACTTGTTCTTATACATGGTTTGTTATACTTGTATTTTAAATAATACACACAACCCAAACACAAAATGATATCTGTTGAAACAAAGAAGGAAATAAAAAAGGAAGAATAGAAGGACCCTTAGAAAACACTGAAAGGTACACAGATAATATTCTTCTAGGACTTTGTGAACTTGAAACACATTATGATGATGATGTCCTAGAGAGGAGGATGCATAGGGTTTTGCATGAGGGGTGACACTGTTAGTATGACCTTGAAATTAGACTCTCTGAGTCTGAGTTATTTCATTTATATAAAGAGAATGATACATATCTTACAGACTGATTAAGAATTAAACATGACATAAGTATATAAATATGTAATGTACTTTATAAAGTGTTTATCACAATGCTTAACTCACAACAAACGCTCAGTATATTTTTACCTGGTATAATAACCAAACCTGTCATCACGTCATTACCATCAACTGTACCAGTACCTACACCTGATCCCATTGGGCTCCTCTCCTGGGGAAAGAATTGCAACATGAGAAACACTTGCACTCTTGCTAAAAGTTCCTATAGAGCTAAACTGGCCCCAGTTAGATTACAGAGAGTATACATATCTGTTAGGAGTAGATGAGGTTCTAAGCATAGGCTCCAGCCATCTGTGGGGTCTGGGAAGTGCTCTCCTGGGTACAGAGCCCTTGAGCCTTCTTTGTGTGGATGGAGCATGATCCTTACTCATAGACACTTGATTAATTGGGACAGAGCAAGTTAGGCCCTTTGCTGAGACACACATAGCTTGTATGTCAGCAGTGAATCCTCTTTAGGAGTCATGAAGAGAAACATTCCCACCGAGAGCCTCCTCCTCAAGGATGTCTTAGGATGTCGTCTAGTTATTGTCCCAATGGTTACCCCTTCTCACTTCCTCTGCCACTTTCAGCAAACAAATGTGAACCCTGCCTCTCTGTTTCACATCAACATTTAAGTCTGTTTGATTTTCATCATTAGATTAATCACTATCTGATATGTTCTTATCTCTTGGGGGTTATTTTTAATTGTTTATTTGCATTTCACTCATCTCTGATGTTGTTTATGCATTTTTGTTTGCTCATTGTTCATCTGCACTTGTCACGTGCACTTTCCAATAGAACAGAAGTTCCTTGACAGCAGGGATCATGTCTGCCTTACTCAGTGCTGTATCTCAGAACCCACACACTCTCCCAGCACGGGAGAAGAGATTCTATGTGGACACACCAGACATGAAGCAACCATCGTGACTGGTTAGCACTTGCAGGAATGTATTCCCAAGTAAACAAAGGCCAAAGGGCCATGAGCCCTCTACATACCCATCCTTAGAAATTCGTATCGAGTAATGCGCCAGCTTTCCCATGGCAAGGGTGTATTTGTTGTTTTTTGTCCTTTCTCGTCCCTCTCTTGTGAGTATCATGTATCCTTTCTCTCCCAGGCCCCCACTCCCTTTGCAAAAGTAATTAAGAACATCTAGCTTCTTCCCTACATCTGAAACACACCAAAAAGTACTGATTGTCAGTACATAAGGCCACCTGAAAACCTGCCATGTCTCCAGTCACTATGTTTTTCAGGCTATCTGGAATATTTAGTGCAATGCAGTCTTTCTTACCTACTTTCTTTGTACAACCAAGCTGCCACTCTTGCTTGACTACACTGACGTGCATTTAGAATCACATATCCACTCAGGATACATTCCTTCCCAGCAGGCAGGAGGTGAGCTGAGCTCTACCAGGTTCTTTTCTGTAAAGGATGACCTTGAAAGGTCCTGCGGACAGTGGCCTCTTCAGTCTTAAGTGCTGCACGTCAGCTGTGCCTGTTCACACACTGGCACTTTTCAAGTACAGTTGCACAGGGAAGAGACAATGCTTTCACTACTTACCATGAACAGAAATGGAAGTTGGGACTATGAGTGCTGTGGCATATTCTGAGGGCAGGGACCCATTTCCCTGGAGCTGGAGCACCTGCCCCATTTAAGACTATCTCATGCCACATGGTTTCACAAGTGCTGAAAAAAACTTCATTTCCTTTACAAAACTCAATTAATTCTTGACTTTCCTCCCTTGGGTAAAACAAAACCACAGCTATAGTGGAGGCTTGAGAAGCAGATGTTTGCTGGAGGAGAAACAGAACCAAGAAAAATCCGCAAAGTGAACTTGAAATGGACATCCAGACACTGAGTTTTGGAAACAGTTGCAGCGTTGCTTGCTTCTCCCTCCGGCCAGACCCCAGACGTCCGTTCCTATCAGAGCCTCCTTCTCTCTCACTTGCCCTCCCGCAGTCAGCTTTGCTCACAGATAAAGACCATATTCTCGGGGCGGCATGGACCATCTTTCAGTCAATGAAAAGTTATCTTAATGGAGGGAATGAGCCATCTTGGGAGGTAGAGGGAAGGCAGCTACACCCTGATAGTGGTGTGCAGTAAGAAGTTCCTTTACCTATATTACTGCCTTAATGCTCCCACCAGTACTCACCCTGGGGTGCTCCGATGGCCCATTGCTCAGATCTAATCAACGATGCCACCCACTCCACCTACTAGTCACAGTTCCAATTTCAGAGGTCTCAGGCTCTCCACCATCAGTCCACTTGTATCCTCTACCTTCTCTATGGAGATAATTTACTAGTTGGCTCCTTACAGATACTTCTGTTAACGATTTCAGGCTACTCTAAAGCCTTATACTGAAATCTCTAAGGATTTGTGACACCAACGGGCGAAAAAAAAAAAAAAATTCGAAACCAGCTAGCCAAACTTTCCTGAAGGATAGAAATACTCAAGATCTAAAACTTATCTTAAGGATATGGATTCCACACCTCGATTTCCTCCTTCCCTCCTTATTCCCGCTCCCTATTATGAAAGATCGTGATCTTACGAATAAACAGTAAATTATGCGACAATTAGGTTTCTTCCTGGGAGTTCCTTAGGGACGCATGAGTAACTGGGGGTGTGAGTGGGATGTGCGGAGGTGTGTGTGAAGGCGAAGGTACGGAGAAAAGGTCGCAGGTTCCTAGAGCCCCCGACGCTTGCTTTGGTCACCTGGTCCCAGGACAGCCTGGAGGGGTGTGACTGGGAGGCCGTAGTGTGCGCGGGGGCCCACCCCCGCACCCCGGCTGACCGCAGCGGCAGACCGGGCTCCGCGGGCGCAGAGCGCCGCGCGCTGAGCGGGAGAGGCGGGCTGGCTGCCGCCGAGCGTCCGCCACTCCGTCCTCCCTCCTCCACTCCTTCCGCCCCTCCCCTGGCAGCCGCGCTGCCTGCGAGTCCGGGAAACCGCTACTCCGAGCCCGCAGCCGGGGTGCGGGCCGGAACCGAGGCGGAGGCGGAGGCCGAGGGAGCGCAGGGACCACAGCCCCAGCGGAGGGGGCCCTGGCCTGGAAGGGCAGGGCTGCGCCAGTGTTCGCGCGTGAGAACGGCGGCTGCACCTTGCTCGGCGCACACCCCGCCGCCCTCCGCGCGGAGCCCGCCAGTCCCAGCCCAGGTGGCCGCAGCCCGGAAGCCTCCCCGCCGGCGCCCCAGCCACGCGCGGCACAGCCATGAACACCAACGATGCCAAGGAGTATCTGGCCCGTAGGGAAATCCCGCTGCTTTTCGAGGTAAGGGGCTAAGACTGGCAGAGGGACGGAGGACGGGGAGGATGGGGAGTGCATCTCGGAGGTCCGGCGTGGGGACCCCGCACCCCGTCCCACCTTGCGGACGCGGGGCACGGAAGTGAAGGGACTGGCTGGAGCGCGCCCTCCCGCTCGTCCGGAGGGTAGCCGCCCTTCCTGGGAGTTGCCGGGGTCCTTCCTAGTCCTTTGGCTGGGCTCAGAAGCCCGCATCTCCCAGATCAAGTTTCAGTCTTCCAGCGGGTTTGGAAGCAGGTTGCACCGCTCGGAAGTGGGCACCCTGGGGGGCTACAGGCGGTGGCCGTAGTGCTCTCCGGAGGTGAGGGCCAGGCCAGGTGGGGACGCTGGCGCCCAGCAGCGAGCCAGGTCTCGAAACAGAGGGGTACCGAGCCCTAGCCCCTCCGCGGCCGAGGGTCGGGGTCCCCACGGTGAAGGGGAGGGGTGGACGAGAGCAGCTCTCGCCGGGGACAGCTTGGAGGAGAGGGATGAAGATGCAAAACCCAATGCAAACCCATCTAGTGTCGCGCTCCCTCCAGGGTGGCAGGCAGCCAGCGCTGCTCTGCGCTTTCGGTGAATGAACTCCTGAGCACGTTTTTCCGTCTCCTTGGACGGGGGGGTTCTCTTGGTCGCCTCCCCGGCCGCAGCTTTCGCCAGCCCACTCCAACCCCTCCGAGAACGCGGGTCAGAGAGGGACGGCGAGGCGGGCGTGTCTCCTGTTGCTGTGTCTTCAGACCGCAGCACGGCAGCATCTGCACCAGAGGCCGGGAGGCGGCGGGGGCGGGGACACTTGGAGAATGTGGAAGGGGAGCCTGGAGGAACTAGAGGAACCTTGGTTACTTCTAGACCACCGTCTCTGTTGCGGATCGTTTTTGCTTCCTTTTCCTTCTCTTCGTATTTGAATTTCAAAAATTTGCTTGGGTAAAAAAAAAAAAAAAAGGAAGAAAAGAATGGAACTGAGCCAAGCTTCATAGCGCGAGTCCTGAAAGGAGAAATCCATTCACTGCAAACCTTGCCCCGCCCCACCCCCATTTCTGAAGGATGATAACTGTAGACTGATATAGTTAACTAAAGGTCCTGAGTTGCCCTTTTTACTGCTTGGAGGGGTTTCTTCTGTTAAAGGAAATTTTAAAAACACCACTTGGGAAAATAATTTTGCTTCTGTTCTCCAAATTATTTTTAAGGTAGGCCGCCATAATTACAGATCTTCATTTTTTTTGTTCACCTCTGTAAGCCACCGTTTTTAGGTCCATCTGAAGCCAAGATTTCCAGGTGAACCGCCCGCTTAACACAAGCCTGGTCTGTGAAGCTCAAAACCTAGCAAGTGTGTTGCTTGTTCTTGAAAATAACTCGTAGGTGTCGTGTAGGGACAGGTGTTGGGGATATGTAGGCTTCTAAGAGGCCTTACTACAAAAGTAAAAGAATTTTACTTTTCCCTTTTATTTTCAAAAAGTAAATAAGGAAAAGAAGAGTTTAAGGTATTTGTCATAAATGCTACTACTGAGATCATTTTCATTCCAACACTTCTAAAAGAATAAATAGAAACATCTGCAAGAGACTCACCTGATTGTAAAGTGCTCTTTATGAGTAAATGTGGGTATTGTTTTTCCTCCTTGGTGGGAGGTAACCACAGAGAATTTTGATAGTTTGTTCATGTAAATCTACATTTGGTATGCAAATAAGTCACGGCAGGGTTTTGTTGTTGTTCAGGTGCTCTGCTTTCCTTTCCTTGTCTTTTCTGCATATGAATGAGACATTCTAAAGGAGCTCACACTGAGAAAAGGAGGAAGCTCACTTAGGAGAAATGCAGTAATACCGTGTACTTAAATGCAGCCCTGGACAATGGAAGACAAAAGAAGACTGCTGGTGACCTCCAAAGGCCTCCAGCAAAAAGAATCTGTGCTGTGCACGGCAGTGACAAAAGTAAAACCTGGCCCTTCTCCATGTGATGAGTGTGGACAGCAAAACCACATGCTTTAAGTTTCCAAAAGTGAATTTTCTGTCTTAAAAATTACAGTATAGCCCTGGTGGTGTGGCTCCGTGGATTGCTTCGGTCTGGGAAACAAAGGGTCATAGGTTCTATTGCCAGTCAGGGCATGTTCCTGGGTTGTGGGCCAGGTTCCCAGTAAGAGGGTGTTTTAGAGGCAATCACACATTGATGTTTCTCTTCCTTTCTTCCTCCCTTCCCCTCTCTCTAAAACTAACTAAATAAAATGTGTAAAAAGACCTACAGTATAGATACACAGAGTTTTTAGGTATCAAGTTTAACAATTAGGTAACTATCAAACAATTAACTCAAAGAGACTGAACAATATTATTTGCTGGTTATCTTGGACCTGTGATGGTGGCTGGCTACTATAAGAAGGGATTTAAATTATCCATGAAAGACTAGAACTCATCCTCCCCATTCTAAAATCAATGCCCTGGGGGGAATCAGTTTTGTTTAAAGAGGGTGGAAATGTATATTTCCCAGTAAAAACAACAATAACAATAAAACTTCATTGAGTAAGTTTACCCATTTTAGGCCATAATAAGGATAAAAAAATAATAGACCAAATCTTAAATGATTCATATTGTAGTTGGATCATGCATGGGGCACAGACAATCTGGCATTTTCTTTTCATCCCATATCATATTTTTGTAAGATATAGAGAAAGGAGTATGTGGGTTTTTGAATCATAAACATTGAGTTGGAATCCTGGGCCTATGAGTTTCTAGGTAAAGGACCTTGATCACTTTCTGAATCATTATTTCCTAATCTATAAAACGGGGATAATAATGCTGCATGGGGTTGGTTGAGAGTGCTTTGGGTGAGCCCATGCATGCAGAAACACAGAGTAGGCACTGTCTGAGAATTCACTATGTTAACATAGAGAAATGGGAGAATTTAAATACAATGTGTATGTGTGTATGTGTGTAGAGTGGATTTTAACGCACAGACTGGAGGTGGATGCCCAAGTTAGTTTTTTCCCTCCATCTGCCATTGAACTTTTTTGATTGAACATTATAGCCCACACTATTTAGGATTTCGGAGAACAAATGTATCTAGTTAGAATTTCCTACCATTTTGAGCAAATTGCACAAGAATAATTTGAAAGTAAAACACTGTACTTGGGAAAGGTGTCAGCTTTTCAAAGCGTGTATGTTTTGTGCCATTAATAATGTACCTTGGTGATAATAATCTCCAGTTCTTTTTCCATGAAGTACTCTAAAGGAAAATATTTTGCACCAGTCCAGTTCCCAGGAGTCAGCATTTCCCAATTTGTAGCATTTTTAGAAACTAGTACATGTGATACATCAGACACCGGGAACAGAAAAAGCAATACAGGACCGTGCTTTTTCTCCCTACTCTGTAACCTCAGCGGATCTTACAGTGACATTATATATCAAGTAACTTTTTTTTTTAGTCTCAGACTTTATGTTTTGATTGAAATGTTCTTCCTAATTTGAAAACTATTCAATATACACCTACCATGTGCCAGGGAAAGAGTCAGGGGTTGGAGATTGAAAAATAAATAAGACCCACACTGTGTTGTGTAAGGTTTATAGTTTAAATGAGGAGACTAACACGGAAACCAATGATTTCAGTATAAATGACAGGTAAGATTTTTTTCTGAGTATCATGGGAACACAGAAGAATAATTCCACAAGCCAACCTAAAGACTTGGGATATTTCCTTATAATGATAACAGTAACTAAAACAGCATTTACTGAGCACTTCGTATGGGCCAAGCACTTAATATGTATTTTACAAATATTAAATTTTTAGTCCTTAAAAACCCTCTGAGGTAGGTATTACTTCCATGCGACAAAGGAAGAAACTGAGGCTTTTAGAGACTTGAAGGATGGGTAAGAATGAGATCAACAATGACCAGACCATTTTTACACACTGCACTTCACCTCAGTTTGATGGAACTGGTCTATTTTAAATGACTCACTTACCCAAATTGTTTAAAAAGCAAAAATGCTGAGCTGAGAACTAATTGGTTAAAAATGTAAGGGGTTATCTTAATAAATCAGATCATAATTTCAACTCTAATTGTTAAAAGACAAATGCAAAGAACAAAACAATCAAGAATTTAGAGATGGGACATAGAATTTTTAACAGAAGTGGTTTTAAAACCTATGTGGGCACATTTTGTTGTGTTTCAGAGCCTTTTGAATGGACTGATGTGTTCTAAGCCTGAAGACCCAGTAGAGTACTTGGAAAGTTGTTTACAGAAAGTAAAGGAACTAGGCGGCTGTGACAAGGTGAAATGGGATACATTTGTCAGTCCTGAAAAGAAGACCTTACCTCCACTCAATGGAGGACAGTCACGGAGATCCTTTCTAAGAAGTGGTAATGTATATGCAGAATAATAGTTTATAGTTGTATCAGTTCTCCTTAAAGCGTACCAGATAGACTGTAGGCAATGATTTAATTCATTAGGTTTCTAAACTCCTGAAAGGAGATTTGGCCTAGGGACATGATTCTTCTCTCTCTGCTACTAATTCTAATCACCTCTATGGTTAGACAAACAAAATTACATACTATTGTCCAGCAATTCACTATAAATGAAATTTTATATTATTGACTTCATTATTTTGTGAATTGAATTGCACTTGCAAACTATAAATAGTTCTTAAAATTGCAAATAAGACATTTGCAAATAAATGAGTAGATAACAGACAAAATTGATAGTTATTGCTAGCTAGGAAGAGATTTCATTATTAATATGGTTCCAAATTCAGAGTTGATATTAATGCATCAGCATAAATGCATGTAAAGTTTGTACTGGTTACTTCAACAAGGATTTATTAAGCAGCTACCGAATGCAGTACATTAGATTAGACACTCGGGTGCTGTAAAAGAAGCAGAAGACACGAACACGTTTGACAATTTTAGGAATAGTGTGAAACTAAGAACTGCAGTTTCTTAGAGGAGATTCATGGTATTGTGATAGCTTTCTGAAATACGTGCTTATCAAAATTAGTGGTTCAGCATCAGCCAACCAGTCTTTTAAGCTCTGGATAAAATTGTGAAGTATAGTATTACATGCAAAATGGAATCAGTTCTAATTAGGGGAAAGTAAATTAATTCTTTCCCACTAGCCAAGGTCATTATATTTTCCAAATTTAAAGCATTCTCAAAAATTGTACCATGAAAAGTTTCAGCTATAAACACAGAATTTGAAGTGGAGATCATTCTATTTGCTGTAAGTACAAGGGGAAATAAATCTTAGTTTATCTTATTTAGTCATGACCCACTTAGATTTTATCTGAATGCTGTGTGGGAAAAAGTCAAATAAATGTGTTAATCTTTAAGAAACACAAGCAGAGAGGGAAAATAGAAACAACGTTTGCTTGGAAACATCTCCAGGGAGGAGAAGGTTCCTTCCCTGTCCATGTAGGACTCATCATTAGGTGATTTGGGATTGGGCGCTCAAGAGAGCACCTTTAGTCAATCACCGCTGTGGCATACCACCAAGTACATTACTGCTTCAGTGAACAGGATATTTTCATGGGTCTAAAGACTTCATACACATTTCCAGAATGGCTAACTTACTTCCCAGGGTGTTGTCATACTGTTAGAATCTGTCTCAGTGTTAAATACATGCCCTATGCCCTAGCTAAATCAAGTGAGACAAATATGGTTAACTGCTTTCTAAACCTTAAGCACTAACAAACCTCAGGTATTACTGGATTTAGTCTAGGAAATTTTTACGTTTTAAAATTTCAATATAAAAGGATATGACATTCTCTTCGTTGAAAAGCCACTCTCAGATGGATTATATAAAGTGACAGTTTTGCAACACAATGAAATCTATCTCCATTTTATACTGTTATTTGTCTAGATTATACATAGAAGCCAGGCAGTCCAGTCTGTGATAGAGAATGGTGTGAACTATGGTCAAACCAGATGGCAGAGCTGGAGAGAACAATCATTGCCTAAAGGCAAGAACAAATTTTGGGACAATGTTAAGCTGAACAAAACACATCTAGGGGGCTCTGTTAGGCCCATAGATGATCAGCTTTTAACTCCTGATCTGGCAGGAGAAGCTAAAACATGAATGGAAAATGTAGGTTTAACTTTCATTAGAATTAAAATTGCTTATAAATTTTAGTCTCCATACCTGTTAATAAGTCACCAGAATTCCCACTAGAGACCTTTAACTAATCATCGTATAGAACCTTCTTATGTACTATGGTGAAAAGAATGTTGTCTCACGCTGTCCTTTTTTGAGAATGTATGCTAAAAGACAGACAATGATTTGTCCTGTAATAATAAAATTTTATTTAATGAAATGCTTTACACATTTGTGCTTTGAAGCTTTGAGCTATAATTTAGGGTATAGGTTTTAAACTCAACAAAATCGCTAACTTCACAGTAATTTAAAGCATTATGGTTATTTCTAGGAATAAAAAAGTGATTCATGCATTCTTGGTAAAACATTGACATAGCTATGCTGGTATGTAGTTATAATGAAAAAATATTCAAAGAAATAAACATTTTAATCATTTGAGGCCCAGGGTTGTCCAACCTACTACCCACAGGCCACATGTGGCCCTAGCACGACTGTGAATGTGGTCCAATACAAAATCATAAACTGACTTAAAACCTTTTTTGCTCATCAGTTTACATTAGTTTTGTGTATTTAATGTGGGACCCAAGATAACTCTTCTTATTCCAGTGTGGCCCAGAGACACCAAAAGGTTGGTCACCCCTGAAAACAAACTACTTTTCTAAGTAAAAGCATGATAAAAAGCAAGGATAAATGTGGCTGACAGTTCTTAAAACACTTTACTATAAATGTGAGATGAATGTCTATTTTTTTGCTATATGTGTACAATTGAACAAATAATTGCTTGTGAATAAGTGTTCTAGTCCCCTAGCTTCAAACATACATAGAGCTTCTCTTCTGGACTTGTTGTCCTCTTGTGCTCAACATGTCCAAAACCAAACATGCAAACATGCCATATTTGTTTCAAAACCAACACTCCCTTCTCATTTTCTTATTTCCATGAAGTCAGTGAGTCAGTTGAGTAATAAAATAACCATTTATTGAGTGCTTTGTGTCAGACACTCTTTAAGGACTGTGCATGTGGTCACCAAGAAAGAAAAACATGGCACCTTCCCCCATGGATTTTACAGTCAAGCAATGAAGTCGGGCATTAAAAATATGATTAGAAGCACAATAGGTGCTACAGGAAATGTCATATGTTATAGAACTAACCGTATTAACAAGAGGATGATTCCAGTCTAGACCGGGGTTCAGGACACACTTCCTGGAAGAAGTGACATACTGATAGAGACGGTAAGCCAAGTGGGTGTTAGCTAGACAAGGATGGATGATATTGAAGTATACTAGGGAACAGACAGAGAAGTTCCTTATGCAGAGAAGAGGCTCTGAGGCAGACCGGAATGAGAGAAGCTCAGCATTTCTAGAACGGGGAAGAGAGGGCAGAAAGATACTATATGAAGTACAATGTGTTCCTTACTCTTTTAGACTTGACACCTGGCAATTGTTTTTGAACTTTCACCTCCTTTCATTTCTCTAGTCCCAGTTCTAACCATGCCCTTCACACCCCGCCATTCACTTCCACGTCCTGTACCGCCCCTGTAACCTATTCCCTGACTTCTTACCTGTGGGTTATTTTAACAACCTCTTGGATGCTATTATTTCTGTGACTAGTCTCTCCCTACTGAAATCCATTCCAACCACCACCAGTTTTCCTAAAAATTTTTCATATTTCATCATGTCACTTTTCTACACCCTCCCCCAAATCCCTCACAGCCTTTCTACCAAATTAAAGCTAACCACCTTTAATCTGGTATTCAAAGCCCTCCACATTTTAGCAACACTCTACCTACCCATCCTCTGGTTTTTTCCCCACAGGGAAACCATCTGTTTCAACAAAGCTATTCTCTTTGTAATTAATTCAACAAATATTGGATACTGACATTATGCTAAACACAGTTCTCTAGATCCCAGGGATACAGAGCTCCAGCTAGGTAAGGTCCCTGCTGTCCTGGAACATACATTCCAGTGGGAGAAGACAATGAATGAGTAAGAGACCTCTCAGATGGAGAAGTGGTAGGTGCTGTGTGAAGCATTATTAGTGATATCCTCCAAATTAACTGGATCGCCTGCCTAGATTAAAATGTCAGTAAAGTCATCTTTATAGGAGGTGACATTTAAGCTGAGATTTGAATGGCAAGGATAAATCAGCCATGGGACCAACAGAGAAAGAACATTTCAGGCAATGAATTGTGAGGACAAGTGTGAGAGCAGGCAGACATGCAAAAGTCTATTATTGTAGTTCAGGTAAATGATGGTAGCTTAGAGAAGGGTATGGTAGTGGATGTGGATTTGGAGTGTGCTTTGGAGCTAAAATCAAGGGGAATATTCTTTGGGTAGGATTGGATCCCAGATAGCAGAGGAATAAGTGGAAGCTACACTAACCTCCTCCCAAGACCAATCTGGAATTACAACTGCATTGTAGAAAAATCATCCAGAATAACCAACTTAACACTAGCTGGAGAGAATCCTTCTAACCAGACAGACAGAAGAAACCACTTCACGACAACATGACTGGGAGGGAGTGCAGAGGATATGGGAGAGACCGGCTGGGCTTCCATGAGCAGCAGCTGAAGTGCTGGAGGGATTTTTACGTGGCCACGAGGTTCCCCCTGAGAAATGTGGGGTTCAAAAGGTGCAGAGATTGAGAAGCATAATTGGTAGGTAAAAAATAGACAGGGGGTATGAAGAATAGTACAGGAAATGGAGAAGCCAAAGAACTTATATGCATGACCCATTGACATGAACTAAGGGGTGGACTGCCAAAGGGAAGCAGGTACTGGGCAGAGGGAGGCAAAGAGGAAAAAATTGGGACAGCTGTAATGGCATAATTAATAAAATATACTTTAAAAAAGAAGAAACTCAAATAAATGATCTAACTTCACTCTTAAAGGAACTTGAAAAAGAAAAAGCCCAAAGTGAAGAGAAGGAAGGACATAATAAAGATTAGAGCAGAAATAAATGAAATAGGGTCTAAAAAAATACAAAAAATAAATGAACCCAAGAGCTGGTTCCTTGTAAGATGAATGAAATTGATGCACATTTAACT
This sequence comes from Tonatia bakeri, assembly GCA_004024845.1. NCBI lineage: Eukaryota > Metazoa > Chordata > Mammalia > Chiroptera > Phyllostomidae > Tonatia > Tonatia bakeri. Next base: position 40,478 of record PVIA01004276.1, read on the forward strand.
ACACCCATCAAGAAAAAAAGATAAAGGACCCAAATAAATAAAATCAGAAATGAAACAGTAGATGTAACAACTAACACCAAAGGAATACAGAGTCTTGTAAGAAAATATGAACAACTATATGCCAGCAAACTAGATGACCTGGATGAACTGGATAAATTCCTAGAAACATACAATCTTCCAAATTAATCAGGAAGAATCAGAGAGTCTGAATAGACAGATTACACCTATTGAAATCCAGTTATCCAACAAGCTCCCAACAAACAAAAGCCCAGGACCAGATAGCTTCACCAGTGAATTTTACCAAATATTCTGAGAAGAAGTAACACCTCTTCTTCTCAAACTATTTCATAAAATTCAAGAGGAGGGAAGTCTCCCAAACTCATTTTATGAGGCCAGCATTATCCTAACTCCAAAACCAAATAAAGACACTACAAAGAAAGAAAATTATAGGCCAGTATCACTGATGAACATAGATACTAAAATCCTCAACAAATTAGCAAACCAAATACAGTGATGCAAAAAGTAAAATCAAAAAGATCATATACCATGATCAAGTGGGATTTATTCTGGGAATGCAAGTTTGGTACAATATTCATAAATCAATAAATATGATTCACCACATAAACAAAATGAAGTGTAAACATGATCATATCAATAGATGTAGAAAAAGCTTTTGATAAAATCTGGCACCCATTTATGATCAAAGCTCTCAGCAAAGTGGGAATAGAGAGTACATACTTAAGCATAATAAAGGCCATATATGACAGAGCCACTGCCAGCATCATACTAAATGGGCAAAAACTACAAGCATTCCCTTTAAGATTGGTAACAAGGCAGGAATGTCTGTTTTCACTTTTCTTATTCAACATAGTACTGGAAGTCCTAGCCATAGCAATCAGGCAAAAAGAAGAAATAAAAGGCATCAAAATTGTAAAGGAAGAAGTAAAACTGTCTTTATTTGCAGATGACATGATACTGTACAGAGAGAACCCCAAAGATTCCACCAAGAAACTACTAGATCTAATAAATGAATTCAGCCAAGTAGCAGAATGCAAAATTAATATCCAGAAATCAGTTGCATTTATATGCCAATAATGAGCTAACAGAAAGGGAAATTAAGTAAACAATCCCATTCACAATTGCTCCAAAAGGAATAAAATACCTAGTAATAAGCCTAACCAAGGATGTAAAACACCTGTACTCAGAAAATTTTAAGACACTGAAGAAAGAAACTGAAGAAGATACAAATAAGTGGAAGCACATACCATGTTGATGGATAGGAAGAATTAATGTCAATAAAATGTCCATACCATCCAAAGCAATCTATAGAGTCAATGCAATTTTTATCAAGATTCCAATGACATATTTCACAAAACTAGAAGAAATATTTCAAAAATTTATATGGAACCACAAAAAGCCCCGCAAAGCTGCAGTGATCCTGAGAAAGAAGAGCAAAGTTGGAGGAATCATGCTACCTAATATCAAACTATACAACAAGGCCGTAATCAAAACAGCTTGGTACTGGCATGAAAACAGACACATAGACCAATGGAACAGAATAGAGAACCCAGAAATAAACCCACACCTTTATAGTCTATTAATATTCGACAGAGGAAGCAAGCACATGCAATGGGCTAAAGACAGTTTGTTCAATAAATGGTGTTGGGAAAATTGGCAGATACGTGCAGAAAAATGAAACTAGACCACCTTCTTACACCACACACAAGAATAAATTGGATCAAAAAATGAGTCAAAGACTTAAATGTTAGACCCAAAACCATAGAATCCTAAAAGAAAACATAAGTGGCAAAATTTCAGGCATTGCTCATAGAAATTTATCGGATATATCTCCCCAGGCAAGGGAAACAAAAGAAAAAATAAATGGGACTTCATCAAACTAAAAGGTTTTTGCAAAATGAAGGAAATCATCAAAAAATAAAAAGATAACCCACAGAATGGGAGAACATATTTGCCAATACATCAGATAAGGGGTTAATATTCAAAATTTATAAAGTACTTACAAAACTTAACACCAAAAAATCGAACAATCCATTTAAAATTGGGCAAAGGACCTAAATAGACACGTCTCCAAAGAGGACATACAGATGGCCAACAGACATATGAAAAGATGCTCAATGTCACTAATCATGAGAGAAATGCAAATTAAACCACAGTGAGATGCCATCTCACACCTGTCAGAATGACCATCATCAATAAATCAACAAGTGCTGGCAAGGATGTGGAGAAAGGGGAGCCCTTTTGCACTGTTGGTGGGACTGCAGATTGGTGCAGCCACTGTGGAAGGCAATATGGAGATATCTCAAAAAATTAAAAATGGATCTGCCTTTTGACCCAGCTCTCCCACTTCTGGGAATATATCCAAAAGAAACCAAAACACTAATTTCAAAGAACATAAGTACCCCTATGTTCATTGCAGTGTTATTTATAATCACCAAGATAGTGAAGCAGCCCAAGTATCCATCAATAGATGTGCATATAAAACAACTGTGGGACATTTACACAATGGAATACTACTCAGCCATAAAGAAAAGAAGAAGAAAATTGTACCCTTTGCAACAGTGTGGATGGACCTGAAGAACATTGTGTTAAGTGAACTAAGCCAGCCAGAGAAAGACAAATACCATATAATTCCATTTATATGTGGAATCTAACAAACAAACTGGACTAAAAAGGAAAATGGAGTCAGACTCATAGATGGAGAGCAGATGACAGCTAGTGAGGGGGCTGTTAGGGAGTGGGCGGGTTGAGCAAAAATATAAAGGACTCACGGACATGAACAACAGTGTGGTGATTGCTGGGAGAGAGAGGGGTATAAGGAGACTAAATAATAATGGAAATAACATACAATAAAGATTAAATTTTCTAAAAAACTTAGTGGCAGTAGATGTGAAAAATGAGAGAAAAAGTAATCAAGGAGTAAAAAGTAATCAATGCCTAGTATTGCCCTGTGTTGGGTGAAATAATTCAATTCCAAGGCAGAACAGGATACTATCATCAGTGCCTTTTCTGATAGCCCTTCCCAGAATTTCCCCAGAAGGAATATCCACTGTTATCTGCAGACGACTCCACTCTTTTTGTGGAACTTAAGGGAGTCCAGTGGGACAGTAGTCAGTGACCTCATTTGTCGTATAAACAAAGAATGGGAATTTCTACCTGGTCAACACCCTGGAAGGAGGTATAAATCATGCCACACTAAAATCCAGCAGTCCCATCATGGAAGGTCAGGTATCCTGTCTCCTTTGTGCAGGTGTCTTTGGGTAGTTAGGGCTTCTCTGTGCCTTCTAGAACACTGACACATGGGGTGAGAAAGGAAGGAGCCAAAAATATATGTATAGACAATTGGTTAAGACCATCTGCCTGACTTGGACTTGCCAGCTCTGTCCTATGGACCTTTTGAATATTTCATTTGTATGTCTGACTCTGCATCTTCGGGTTTTGTTTTTACCAATTGAGATATACTTGTCTTTCAAAGCTCAGGCCATGCCTCTTTTGCAACTCCTTTCCTACCACTCCATTCCAAATGGATCTACCCATTCATTGAACTTCTGCCATTGTAGATACAATCTTAAATCTTCATTTACATTTATTATTCAAGGAAGTTAATGATAATCAATATTGGGAAAGTAAAATTCTCTGATAATGATATCTTTCAATATCAGAGAGATATTTAGAATATCTTTCAATATCAGAGAAATTCAATATAAGTAGAAATTGTTTGCTACCATTTTACCTGTCTTATAACAATGCCCTGAGTTTTTGTGCACTATACCACCAAGCCATTCCACTGGACTACATTAGAGTGCCTGGATCATAGTGATTGTGTGTCTATATTTATTAAATAAATGAAATATATCATGCAGAAGCATTGACTGCTTGGGGAGCTACATGTGGTTGTGAAAGTTGTGGTGGTTGTGCATTACACAAGTCCAGGGAGTGTCATTTGCAGAGACCAGGATGTATAAAAATGACCAAGCAAGACTAGGCAGTACTTAAGAAGTTTTCTTGAGGCCAAGGGTGGCAAACCATGACCCATAGCCAACTCTGGCTCACTGCCTGTTTTTATAAATAAGGTTTTATTAGAACACAAGTACATCCATTTGTTTATACAGTATTTGGCAAAAGTAGGTTTACAGCTGTATGTGCAACACAAAGTTTGTTCTTGTATTATTAATTATGTGTTATTTTTCATGTGAACAATGTCAACCTACTTTTGCCCTACCCTGTATATTGTCTATGACTGCATTCCTACTACTGTGGCCAAGTTGAGTCTAAGACTGCGTGTTCCTCAAAGCCCAAACTATGGACTATCTGACCCTTTAACAAAAGGTTTGCTGACCAGTTATGAGGTGGGGTCTTCCTCAATTTGAAAAAATCAAACTCATTTAGTTTTTAAATGATTTCTACTAATTGAGTAAGTGCAAGAAAGTCTTATTCTGCTATTATTTTTTCCATTTCAAAGTTATCTTACTTTTTTGCAGTAATGCCTGAAAATTCAAATTTTCCATATCGGCGGTATGATCGGCTCCCTCCAATCCATCAATTCTCCATAGAGAGTGACACGGACCTCTCCGAGACCGCAGAGTTAATTGAGGAATACGAGGTTTTTGATCCTACTAGACCTCGACCAAAAATCATTCTTGTCATAGGTATGAGGACAGAAAGCAAAATTCTCATACTATCTCTACCTTTATTTATATATTTACATTTCAAAAACTTGTGTCAATTTTGTATCACATTTGCAAATACGTAGTGGGTAAAAACTGACAAACGATAGAAACAAAAGCTCAAGGAATAAGTAGATAGAAATATTTTAGCATAATTTTCAATGAAACAAGTTGTTATAATTGTACAATCTAATGCTATTGTACTTTTATAGAATCCATTAGAGTCTCATGTTTCTATATAATGAATTGAAAGTAAGTGCCAACCCCTTCAAAAATTTTCTTCCTGTGGTTTTGTCTAACTTTTAACATAGATAACTGAATTTATTAGAAATTTTCTCAACATGATATGTTTTTTCCTTTAACTCAACAAATTTAATATTTGTTCAATACTAACTTTAGAGAGAACAATAATAACAATCATAATAAGTTGGTAAAGACTCATAAATGAATCTTCCTTATGGCAAACTGGCAACTACAATAAAATGTAAGTTTTGATGTTATTAGAAAAGCATATCTCAAGGAGTAGTGTTTTACACAGCACATAACATCTGAGAATTAATAAAAAATTAATGATAATAGTTTTTTAACTGCCACTGTGAATTGTATATTGAATATAGAAATATCAGTCTGATGGCATTTCATGAGGAATAGATATTGAAAATGTTTTAAGTACTTTTTCCAGAATGCATTTTTTGACCACTCTTGCAAATTCTAATTTCCTCAAAATCTATAAGAAAATATGAAGAGACCTGTGAACATGAAATATATGTAGCTATTGTCTCAGTTTCCAGTTTGACTAGGCCTACACAGAGATTACCGATAGCAAAAATCAAATGTGAAATACTCAAAGCTATTCTAGCCAGAAAGTGTTAGAGAGGATACAGCCTTCATGCAAAGAACCGCTCCTAGAAACTATAATGATCATGGCAACTAGGAAAAAAGCATGCAAATAAACATAGTAAGCTATAACAAGAATTTAAGTTCACCAGAGTAGGAAGAATGACATTTGTATATCTTAATGTAATAGAAATCATGTAATATCTTAATGTAATAGAAAGGAAATAGAGAAATCAACTTTCCAAAAGTCAAAATATTCATATAGTGTACGGAGTCGCTCATGTCATAAACTTCTCTGTATTCTTAAAAATGGAATTTTCATGAGTGTGTTTAAAATTTTGAGATCCTTAACTGTAAGACAAAGAAATGCTTTATTAGAAGAGAAACAAAATAATTAGAAATTATTTTACCATTTATAATGAAATGATTATTAATGGAATAAACAAAGGAGGCTTGATTGATCATAAAAAAAAGTGTAATATCAAATTGCTCTTGTGTAAAACAGTCCATAGGCAAATGATTTGTAAGTGGGAATTTTATATAAAAATGATTAAAATATTTCAGCAAACCAAGATCTTTGGAGAAGACATAAATGCTCAAATCTCCTCCACTTAAGAATTCTTTTTTCAGTCAGTAAAATGAACTTGCATTCTAAGGGTGTGATTTTTTATTTTAGACTGGCATGCTATATTACAACATTTTATGTATTACAAGAATAATATACCAATGATTATAAATAACCTTTAGAAGACTGAGATAAAAGAAGAAAGAAAAACCCAAAAGTTAGGTCATTTTAAAAAAATGGAGCCATTTTATGACTTTTGAGGAATTATAAAATAATTGTGCCTGAATCTTATAAATATTTACTTTCCAACCTGGAAAACTGGTGAGGGAAGTAAAGATACTTACATGGTGTTACATCCAAATAAACAAAATTTCCCTTCTGGAAATATAGAACTTTTTTTTAAGGAACCATTCTTGGTACAGATACTAATCTCTCTTATGTTAATGTAATCATAAAATCTAAGAGTTAGATGGATCCTAATATTTATAAGTATTAGAGATAAATAAATAGAACAAAAGTTAAGCTCACTCTGAGTTCAGAGAGAAGAAAATAAAATTAATTTTTAAGAATAAATAAGTAGCACTGGCCGGTGTGGCTCAGTGGTTGAGTGCTAACCTGCAAATAAAAGGGTCGGTGGTTCGATTCCCAGTCAGGGCACATGCTGGGGTTGCGGGCCAGGTCCTCAGTAGGGAGCGAGCAAGAAGCAACCATTCGTTGATGTTTCTCTCCCCTTCTTTCTCCCTCCCTTTTCCTCTCTATAAAATAAATAAATAAAATATTTTTAAAAAAATAAATAAGTAGCCAAACTCATCTAATAAGTTAATGCTATTCTCTGTCAGTTATACTAATCAATTTTTTGTTGTTTTTGCTATTGCTTCCATTAGTTGACAAAAAACTATTTTTTTTCTGTGAAGTGCTATAACTTTCTTAGTGTTTAATTTTTTTAATTCAGTGGACTTTATAATATATTAGTTTGGTGGTTTATGAGATTAAGGGTGAAAATACAGTTTACAAAAAATAACTTATTTTTCAGGGATTAAATCAGTTTAAATTTTTTGATGGAGTGGTCATACAATTTTTTTCTTCAAGTTAATCCATAATTAGCCCATAGGTTAATAGGCTAAAATCAGCTATTTAGAACCAAAACTAACTTCTGATTTACAAAGTAATTAATTTAATCTGGTAATAGTACATAACATTAAATTACTAGGATAGAATTTAGAGGTTCTTAGAAAGAGAATGATAAAAAATATAAACAAATCCCTATCCTAAATTGAATAAAAATATACAAAAGGTAAAAGCCAGATATTGTTAGGCACATTATCTGGGATTGAGGTTAAGAAATGGATCTGATTATATTAATTGACTTTAGATCCCTGCACATTAAATTTTTAGTGAGGAAATAAACCCTGGCTGACCAATTCTACTCAGTTGGAAACTTCCTTGTAAAAAAACAGAACAAAACACCTGTTTCTTACTTACCTTATTTGCAAAAAGAATAAAAAAATTCCTAAATAATTATATATAAAATTACTTACATGCAAAAAAACTTAGTATTTTGAATTAGGTAGAACATCAACTCACTTTTCTATTGAGTTTTTATTTTCAACATCGCTTAATACATTACAATTATATTTTAATGAGTATTACCAAAGCATTTTATTAGGCATCGACGTTTAATGAGGTTTTGTCTACGGTCAGTAATTTATGCTCAAGTATTTGAAAACATTTCATTTTGATAACTGTCAGCAAATAAATCAGAGTGGGCTGGTTGCTCTGTGCTTTATTTTGAAATTAGTTCAGACTTTAGATTCCTATTCATCTATGTTATTTAGAAATATAAATTAACTAAAATAATCTAATATGATTTGGATGTAAAATCTGAGCCCTATATTTTTAATTATTTTAGTACTTATGTTTTTAAAAATAAATGACAACTACCAATGACTAGTATTGAGTTACATTGCAAAGTATTGATTATTTCACTCTAATGTATCACAAAATCAAAATTATCATGAGTTTTGTAAAATTGTCCTACCTTAAGGATCTATTTCATTCATTCTGCATATTTACTGCATAAAACTTCTTTTGGACTTGGAGATAAGGCAAGGACATGCATGAACAGAAAGAGTTCAAAAAATTTAGATAAGTCATGCCAATATTGGTTTGCCTTTGTCAAAAATAATTGTTATATTTCACTATATTGCCTGTTAACTCCCTGCTGACATGAAACATGTGTCTGTTACTTCATTGTCCTTTGTATGACATAGTTGTTTATGAGGAAAACATGAGTGTTTACATAGAAAAATAGTGAAGGTTTCTTTCAACTGCAAGGAAGAACTGTCTCCTTTGTCTATGCAGTCGATCACGACAGTTCTCTGCTCTCCTTGGTTAATCTACACTGGCTCTGCATTCCGCAGTGGGGTTGGGCATGCCACGGTTGGGACAGTTACCCGCCCTGGTGCTGATGGTCTAGAAGCTGCACCTCAAGATGAAGGTAGTTGTATAAAATGGAGTCTCCTTTTGTATGAGAAGGTCACAGTTTTGCCTGTTTCACATGCTAGGTGGTCCAGGAAGTGGAAAGGGTACTCAGAGTTTGAAAATCGCAGAACGCTATGGATTCCAATACATTTCAGTGGGAGAATTATTAAGAAAGAAGATCCACAGTGCCAGCAGCAACAGGAAATGGAGTCTTATTGCCAAAATAATTACAACTGGAGAATTGGCCCCACAGGTACTGCTGTGTAATTTGCTTTTTAAAAAAATAATTCTGTAGTTTTTCTAACAGTTGTGAGTATACTAAGTTTAACTGTGGTTTTCCTCTTATTTTCTTTACAAAAGGAAACAACAATTACAGAGATAAAACAAAGATTGATGCAGATACCTGATGAAGAGGGCATTGTTATTGATGGATTTCCAAGAGATGTTGCCCAGGCTCTGTCTTTTGAGGACCAAGTAAGAATATCTCCTTATATTTTATTTTATTTATTTATTTTCAAATTTATTTATTTTTAGAGAGAGAGGAAGGGAAGGAGAAAAGGAAAGAAACATCAATGTGTGGTTGCCTCTTGAGCACCCCTTACTGGGGATCTGGCCTGCAACCCAGGCCTGTGCCCTAACTGGGAATCAAACCAGGGACCCTTTGTTTCACAGGCCCATACTCAATCAGGGCTCCTTATATTTTAAATGACCTACTTTTTACTTAAAACTTTGTGCTTTTTTAAAAAAGATTTCTTGGAAGACTTGCTGTTACTTGGAATGAGTTCTGGTCTGAAAACAGGCAAGGACTTCATTAGGAGGTGGCAGAAAGTCATTTCCTTGGCACACAAGCTTAAAAACTCAAGACAGTCTCTGCTAAAAAGAAAAGATGAAAACTAATAATAGAATTATTTTTATTAAAAACTCTAATCTCTTTAACCTTTATTTCAAATCCCTAAAATGGTATTTTTAATTACTAACTAAAAACAAGCTTTATTTACTACTGCCCAGGAATATAAAATATCACTTGTATTTGCATTGTTGCCAATTAAAGAAGCCCCCCTTCCTTGGGTTGTGAAATAATAAACTGCCTCCCTATAACAAAGTAGGGTTCAGGTTACCAAAATTTACTCAAAATTGAGTAGATTATGCCTGCTATGTACCTAACACATCTATTTTAAAGGGAAATAAATCAATGAAAACACTTTCCATATCTATATAACCTTTGAAAAGCTAGTATAACTAATTTTTCATTTGAAATATTTAATTAAAAAATAATGTATGGTTATAAAAATGTTAAGTACTGGTATAAACAGTGAAATTTCATTAATATCCTTCTTCCATTCCACTAACCCTCCTCTCCTGATAAAAACACTAGTAAGCTGTTTATATATATTCCAGGCCTTTTTTCTGTGTGTTACACACTTACACACCCATGTGCGCATATATGCACATATTCACATACAAGTGCACTTTTAATCTTTGTAGTTATTTCCACGCTGTCCTGCAAAGTCTTTCCATGTATAGTCCCATCAGCATTGATTGAGAAACTTTGTTTCTTCCAGATATAATTTTTATTTTTAACCAGATATAGTTCATATTTAAAATTTGTGTCAACCTCATATGTAAGAAGTGGTATTTTATTTTTCAAATTTACATGTCTTGAGTTACTACTTAGGTTATGTATATTTGCAGACACTTAGTGCCCATCCGTATTTCTTTCTTGTATGAATTACTGGTTTTCCTTTGTCTTTATTTCTACAGACTTGTTTATCTTTTTTGTACTTATTTAAAGAAGAATTTAACATATTACAGATATTGTATCAGAGAGGATTAAGTCAAATAAGATGTAAGTTTATTCCCATATGAGAGAAGTGTGGAGTTAGAGAGTTTAAGGCCAGAAGGTAGCTTCATAAAGCCTTTCTTTGAGCCTTCCACATCACTTTATTGGGATACCTGCCGTGCTGTAGCGTCTTTCCCCCTCCTCAGGTTTTCTCCTCCCACAGTCCAGAACCTCTGGTGCTTACTCAGTTAAAGGCTTGGCTGTAATTGCTCTGGTCTTAAAGAGAGAATACTAGAAAAATATGTTGTTTTGTTGCTATTGCTGCCACATGGCACAGCTATTGAAAATGCTATGGCAGCCATTCCCTATGATTCTTGGCTACTGGTGGAGGCATGCCAGCCTGGTGGACAGGCATTCCTGCCCAAACCTGGTCCCCATCCCATGTATTGAGTGAGATGCACTTGGCGAGCACAGGCATAAAACACTATTTGATTCTCTCTGTTGCCTTTCAAACGTTCTATATCATGACTGCCTTTCCTCCTCTGCATAATGCCATCACTTTCCTCGTTACTTTAAAAACGTTAACAGATGATCTCATTTTCAGGTATGAAAAAGCCCAGTCCCCAATTATGTCCCCAAAAAGCTGAGGAAAAATTAATTTTAAAAAAAAAGCTCTGTTTAACCTAAATCAAGACTTTAATGTCTCATTCAATTTAATACATCTCTGCTATCCTCAGGTTGAGCCTGGTTCAGGCTCAGAAACCTAAAATGACATCTCAGAATCCTGAAATTCTTCCTGATGTAGCTTATAATGGGGCAGGTAGGAGAAAAGAGGCTGAAAATATATAACTCTTCAGGAACTCTCTCTGGATCCCTGATCAATCTCCGCTTCTCTGATACAGCCAGGACAAGTGATAGGCCAAGAGTCACAAAACTGGTTTGGGGGTCCCCGTTAGCAAGATCTATAGGATCATCTGGTATCTCTCTTTAGAATGTGCAGTCACTTGATTTGCTATCCTCAACTATGCTCTGGGTCTGGAGAAGATCGATTTAGCATCTTCTTAGGTTGGCATCATAGCAGCCTAGAGGCTCTTGGTCACTGTGGGCAGTACCATGATACCTGAGGTCGATGCCCCCATTGCTGACTGCAGGAGTTCGGAGGGTGCAGGGGCAAAGCTGAAGTGTTTATGTAAAGCTAAGTGTTAGGGTCCCACAACGTCCGTGCAGTAAGCTCCTGGGGTATTGCTTTTTTTTTCTGACACCATTTCTGACACCAAATGTGTGGGATGTCCCACATCAGTTCTCTGGTTCTCCAGCACCAACCAGGTGCCCAAGAATTGACTTCAACTCTGACACTATTCAGAGTTCGCACAGACCCCACAGGTCCCACGAGACTGTCCCCATTTCAGACATCATTCACAAGTCTAGGGGGCCACCCACACTTCTGCCCAGCTAGCTATGAATTCAGGGGTTCCCACAGCCCCCTCTTCAGTTTCAATAACTCAGTAGAACAATACACAGAACTGGGGAAAACACTCATATTTACTAGTTTATTACAAAGGATACAAGTCAGGAACGGCCCCAGTCTCATACCTTGTCCCTCACAACTCTTCCAGGTGCTTGTTCCTTATTTGATGTGCAGGTCAGTTCTACCTATTCAGTCCCAGTTCAACTCCTCATACTCATCCGCCTATAAACTCAACATCAACTCGTCTTCCCTTCCTGCCATCAATAAACAGGGAAAGAACAAGACCAGGGAGAGTGAAATAAAGGCTCCTGTTGGAAAAAGGGAAGTTAGGCAATATACAGGGAGGGCAAAAGTAGGTTGACAGTTGTGAGTACATGAAACAAAGAGTTTATTCTTGTATTATTACTTATTAATTATTGTATTATTTTCCATACAGACAACTATAAGCCTACTTTCCCCCCACTCTGTACATAGTAGTCACTGAGCCAAAGCAAATAACAAATGGTGTGAGGCAGGGAGGTAAGAGCGTCCTTGCCTGGGCAGCGGAGTGATTTCCTGGGCCAGCCCGTTGGCAACTCCTGCTTCTCTCTCATGGAGTAACTGCCTCTTCTCTTCCAAGGCCCCTGGCCCTTCAAGAAGTTTTTCCTGTCATCTGTTGTCCTGCATAGCCCCATCAAAGTGGCGTGTTGGTGATTGCACTCCTTGGGAGCTATTTTTTGTAAAAAATACAAGGTTTTGGTTACTTGGGTAAAACCATTTCCTCAAAAATATGGTAGGCGTCTTCTCTTTTGTGTCCACTTAGTTCCACGGCCTGTAACTACACCCGGAGTTGTTTCTTGGACACAGCAGTGAAACCACTTTCTTTCTTTGTTTTCTCATTTTGATAGCAGTTACCTTGGGGCCACATAAAAAAACATAGTCTGGGTTTTGACTCAGGGCTGGTTCATTTTTTTTTCCTTTGCAAGTGGAAGAGGGTTTAATGGGAGTCCTTTGAGCAATAATAGCTTTGTTTCTTTTGTTTGGTGGTGTACAAGCAGTTTGCATTTTCAGCCTTTCTTTATTCTTTATCTGCTTGTAAATGGTTATTTTTTTCTTGAGTTTACCTATAGTAATATGCTGTTAAGTGGAACAGAGTACGGTCAACACAAACTAACATTCTAGCTCTTTCTAGCCACTTCTTCGCTAGCTGTGGACTCCATAGGAACATCACCTGCTTTCGAAGGTATCACAAGTAGTAGTTGTACTGAATATTTTGCAATGATGTAACAGGGGTTATCCACTTTCTTGCCTAAAATATATGAGCCCTTACTGCCCATGCAAACTAATGCCACATGTTTTAGTTTTATATAGAAATGTTCCAGTTGTATGACTATTGCTTATATATATGTATGTGTGTGTGTGTGTGTGTGTGTGTGTGTGTGTGTGTGTAATTCAGGGTAAATACAAGGTGCCATAATAAGATGATAGAGTGACATAACACGGAAACTTACTTCTCCTGGACATAACAGCCTCACTGGGAGTGAGAACAGGGCAGCTTCAGTCCTCACGTTCACTCAGAAATGCCACGGGTTCTTTCCAAGTCGTTGCTCCTCCAACCCCTAGGGCAATAGTTGTCAGATTTTTTGGTCATATACCCCTTTACACTTTTAACAATTATCAAAGGTCTCATCTCAAAAAGCGTTCATTTACATGAGCCCTGTTGATATTGACCAAATAGGAAGCTAAAACAAATTTTAAAATATTTAATAATTTATCTTACAATAACAGTAAATTCATACAGGTAACATAAATAACACATTTTTATGAAAAGCAACCATATTTTCCAAATCAAAAAATAACAGCAATAAGAGAGGCATTGCCTTTACACTTTTGAAAATCTCTTTAATTTCTAGATTAATAGAAGAGAGCTGGATTCTTAGCCTGCTTTTGCATTCCAGCTGCTGTGATATCACACTTCATGTAAACATGGAAAACTCCATTGCATATTTGTGAGAGAACAGCAGTGAAAAAGACACATAATTTCTTAGTGTTAATATGGAAGTAGTTCTGACCTGTAGCCTTCCTGAAAGAGCCTCAGCAGTCCCCAGGAGTCTCAAGAGCACATGCTGGGAATGCTGCCGTGGAACATGGTTAACATCTGTGCGATGAAAGCTGGGTCACTGCCATGGCCAGGTTCCATTTGGTTGGAAGAGAGAAAAGAATGTAGAATGTATGTTACCAATCTAGGAGCTTCCAGGCCCCCACTGTGGGGACCCAGTCTCCAAGAGGGACCCTCTGTCCTTCTAGCAGGAGTGTCATCCAGCAGCCTACGGAGCTTATGCAGCTCAGGTTAGCTGTGAATGCAGCCCAACACAAAATCGTAAATTTACTTAAAACATTATGAGGGGTGTGTGTGTGTGTGTGTGTGTGTAATTACATATCGCAATGTATTTAATTTGTGGCCCAAGACAACTCTTCTTCTTCCACTGTGGCCCAGAGATGCCAAAAGGTTGGACACCCCTGTAAAGGTTCTTTCTGCATTCGGTGTTAGCAGCACAAGCTTTAATTCAATGGCCAGGGAATGGAGAAGCAGGAGTTGAACTCATAGATCATCTTCTGGTTCTAGAGAAGTCTAAGGGAGATTATTGGGGGGTGGGGATATAATGAGGGGAGACATGAAACCAAACCCAATTTTGGCTGCCTGCCGCAATGAAAACCAAACTCTTGAGACAGGTGCTGGTGAGGAGGAAAGTGGTTTATTTGACTGCTGGCATCTTGAGAAGATGGGGGGACTCTGGTCCTCAAAAACCCACCTTAATCTCTGGTCAAGCCAGGAAGTTGGTGGGAATTTGGGAGGGGGTTAACTTCCCAATGGGACTGTGGACATGCAGTTTCTCTTGAGAGAAGGAAGCAGGAGAAAGGAGAGGGGGCTGAAAGGAAAACACACAGCTCCGGGTCAGGGTCACTCCCTTTGTTCCGATGTCATCTTTCTATTTGCTTTAGTCCCCTGTCTGTGGTTTTACTGCCAGCTTTAGCATTCCTCCTTTCCCCGGACACCTATGGTTTATTGTCAGCATCAGCATTTCTCACAACTGCCACGGGAATTGGCCAGAGGTGAAGGCACAGGTTGATTACATACTTTGATTTGTTACAGAACACATAACTTTGACTACTAGCTGGGAGATACTGAATCATGGTTACAACTGAACATTTTAGTATAGGCAGAGGTTTTTATGAGGAGTGAGGAGAGGAAAGGCAGAACAAAGAGATCATGGGGAGGGGTTGTGGGCGTGCAGGCAGTATCTTGCTGGTCCCAATGTGCATCTTTATGGGTGGTGTCCTTGAGTTGGCCATCTGGTTTTTGTCAGCTTAGTGTGATTCCAAGGTCAGTCTGTTTCTTTGGTTTACACAGGAACAGAACCTGTTGATTCCAGCAAAGTATACTTAGAAAAGAAACTTTTTTAAAAAAAGTTTTCATTTACTTATTTTTAGAGAGAGGGGAAGGAAGAGAGAAAATGAGGGAGAGAAACTTCAGTGTGTGGTTCCCTCTCACTCACCACCTGGGGACCTGGCCCAAAACCCAGGCATGTGCCCTGACTGGGAATTGAACTGGTGACACTTTGGTTCACAGGTCAACACTCAATCCACTAAACCACACCAAAATTTTTAACATGTAAACTCTAGTTTTGAGAGAAAAATCAGGGTAGAGAAACAAGCTGGGTTTAATATTTACTAAGATTAATAGAGTAGCTTTATATTAGTATGTTGTGTTCAATCCCTGTTACTGGCATATGCATTAGTTTTCAGGGAATGGTCCAGTCGGTTCCCAGAATTGGGCCACCAACCCTTTTCTTCCCTCATATAGTCCAAGTGGGACCTGGCATGGTGTCAGCGGATGTGTTGGTTAGCAAGCCAATGTATTATAATCAGGGTATAATGAGGCTCAGGGTCTCCTGGAAGTCATATTCAATGCCATTTTGATTCATGCTGGCTCCAAACAGTTTTTATTATTCTAACCTTCTTTCCTCTTTTGCATTTTTCTGTAATAAAATGTTTTCAATAGCCTACAGCTGTAGTGACAGGTACAGCCTCAATTTCTTAAATCCCAGATGCCCAGGCAGCATGCATCACTTCTCACAGCCCACTAAGGAGAACTTAGATCACATGACTTTATCCTAACTGCAGGGAAGGCTGGGAGGAAATACAGTGTCTGGTCGGGTGTGGCCCTGGCTACAGAGCTGTTATTAAGGAAGAAGGGAAACAGACTTGGAGAGACAGCTAGCAGTTTCCACCACAGTGACTTGCTGTGTGTAGCTCTTGCCTTTCCTTCCCACCCTTCCTTCTCAGTCCAAGCCCCATTCTCCCTGCTCTCAGGCCTGCCATCTCAAGGGGAGGGGAGGGGAACGCTCCTTATCACTATGGTGTGGCTCCTCTTCTCCTCCTTGCATTTTATAGTGGTTTCTTCCTATCTGAATGTTTTACCTTTGGCCTGATTGTTGAAGTAAGATAACAGATCAGTGAGGGGAAAGCAACCAGGATAGGCGAGAGTGGGAAGTGAAAGACCTCTCCACCACCAGCCGGACACACTGCAGAGCCAAGAGTTCATCCAGTGGCCACAGTCCATGGTCAAAACTTGAGCAAGATGCTTTTCGTAAAGGTTATAGACTTCCATATTCCACTGGATAGAAGTGGGAAGAAAAGCTAGATTTCTATACTGAGGATTTATTAACTGAACAATAAAAGAGCTAAAACCAGTAAGAACTCTGTAGTGCTATTATTAAAAATGGAGGAGGGAAAACTACACCAAATCTATATTTAAATACTCACTCTCTCTCTCTCTCTCTCTCTCTCTCTCTCTATTTCAATTACCTGGTCCCAGCTAATTTTCTAGTTTTATGTATCTACATATGCGTTCTATGTGCTAGACTACTTCCTATTTCTCACAGTGACCTGCTCTAGCTATTTTCTCGGTGCTATTTACATCATCCCATAATTTGTTTCCCTGTGCATTCTGTTTTTGAGCCATATCTGTGTTGATACTTATAGACCTAACTCATTCTTTATGCCTGTTTTATAATATTACATCCTGTAAATATGTTTTCTTAGTAGACTTGTTTTAAAATTTCTGCTATAACCAGCAGCAATATGACCAAAATCCTTATACACATCTCTCTTTGCATATGCCAGAAAGATCTCTCAGAAATATTTCTGGAAATGGACTTCCTAGGATAGAGGAAAGGGGTGTGTGTGTGTGTGTGTAGTGTAGTTTTAAACATATATTTTAGATTTCATTAATATATTAAACAGTATTCTTACAAATTTATAATTACATTTTGCCTATTTCCCCACATGCACCAATACTTAATTTTAGATCTTTCTATTTTAGGTTATCTAATGGATTAAAAATGTTTTTGTATTGCTATGTTAATTTGAATTCTCATAATCACTAGTGAACTGAAACATTTTTAAAATGTGTTTAATGGCCATTTGTATCTCTTCTTTTGAGAATTGCCAAAGCCTAAACTCAGCCCCTTTTTTTCCTGGTGGATTGTTTGTGTTTTTATTATTGATTTGAACATTCAAGATACTAATCCTTTGCTACATATCTTGATAATATTTTCTTTCACTTATATTTTTCTCAATTATATTTGAGAAACATGATTCCTATTGAATTATATTCTATCTTTCATCCTACAGAAATTTTATATTTTAATGTGATAAATTTCTTAGCATTTTACTTTTAGCTTTTGCATTTAGTGTTTAAGAAAGTGTTCCCTGTAGTCTCATAAGAATATTTTATATTTTCCTTTTTATTTTCAGTTTTGTTTTGAAGATTCGAGTATTTATCTGCATTAATTATTGCATATAGTGTGAGGTAGAGATAGAATTTTCCTGTATGTTTTAACTGGATGTGAAAAATGCATCCAGGGGTCTAAAGATCATTTGTTGGCTGGTACACCTTTTCCCCACTGAAATTACTTATTCCTGTGCAGACAAGGTTCTGCTCTGTGATTTCACTACTCACTTCTTTTGTCTGCATATGTATTTCTGTGCCAATGTCACAGTTCTAATTGTAGAACTCTAAATCATAACCTGATGTCCAAGGACAATCCCCTCCCCTTCTTTTTCTTTTCTGAACTGGCTATGACTATCCATTAACCCTTCTTTATGAGTTTTAGAATCAGTTTGTCAGACCCATACAAGACTTCATATTTTTATTAGAATTTCAATACAGATTATATTACACATAGATTAATTTTCAGAGAACTGATGTCTTCACATCCATAAACATTGCCATATCCCTCCATTTATTCAGCTCTTGCTTCATGTTCTTCAATAAATAAAGTTTTATAGTTTTCCATGGAAAAGTTGTTCATTTTTGTTAGCTTTACCCCATGTAGTTTATAGTTTTTCTATCATTGTGAATGAGCTACTTTTTTCTAACCAGCTCCTCTTACTGCTCAGTTGACCTTTGTGGAATGTTGTTTGTAAGTGTGTCTGTCTGTCTGTCTGTCTGTCTCTACCTCAAACAGGTCCCTGGTCAGTTCTCTTTGGGACAGAGCTGCCTCTTTCATGTTGTAAACGTTCTTGCATTAGTCTTCCTTTCTTACTGCTGGACCCTCCCTTTACCCACACGCCTGTCCTGCTAACTCAGCATGTTCTTTTACTATGTTGGGTTCTATTAAATGTTTGTTGACTGGGAGTGGTAAATAAATAAATAAGTAAGTAAGTAAACAAACAAACATGGATATCCAGAAAAGGAAGGAACCAAGTGACTGCATGAAAAGTGATACCGAGTTCAATTTCTCAGATCTTCATAGAAATCAATGGAATTGGTTATCATGCCAGTGGAGAACAGTGCATTTTAAGCTCTCATTTACTGTGTGCTTTTGGCTAATTACTGACCCTGTTTAAACCTCGGTATTTTCCTTTGAAGAATGAGAATAATCATACCTCACAAGATTGTTGTTAAGATTAAATAAGGTCAGTACCTGTAGTTTTGGGCACAGCTCATGGCTTATAGTACCCACTCAAGCAAAGGAAGTGGCCATGACCATTCGACATGTTGAGGATAAACACTTTATGGATTTTACAGTGGAAGGGCCCTCGCCAACTCTTCCCTCTTTTTTGTCAGAGGCTTTGAAGGCAAAGGGGACATCAGATTTCTTCTAGGGACTATTTGTAAAAAAAAAATTATTGCTGGAGCCTGTAGAGACTATCTTGAGGTGATAAGACAACCCAGAACAGCTCTGCTTTTATGTCCAGAGGTTCCAGGTACGACTCCATTGGAAGAAATTTTCTCCTGCTAAGAATGGCTGGAAACTGCTCCGTTGACCTGTCGGAGGGAGTCCTGGGACATTCACACTGTGGGGGAGGAGGCAGTTGGAAGCCCTCTGATTAGTGGTGTTCTCAGTGCGCATCCTGGTTTTACATATTTAAAAAACCCAAAGTCCCCTCCATTCTGTGTACCCTCTTTGATTCCCTGCAGTTTCCCTCTCAGTCTCTCCCTCCTCAAGGGTGGTCCCACAGAGCCGCCTCCTTTCTTCTCCTGGCTAGGCTGGTGTGTCCTCCTAATGTGGTTTCCATGAGGGAGTGGTTTGGTGCCCCCCCCACCCCCCGCTGCCCACGACTGTCTTGTTTGAGCCCTCTACAGAACTTCCTTGATAATAATGTTGGTTTACTTCCAAGTATAATAAAAAATATATTTTTTACATTTCTGTGAACCAGATGTCCCCAAAATCCAGACTTTTACTTTCTATTGTATTTATAGATACCAATTAGTGTTCAACTAACCTGATTTTTCCATTGTTCCTATACTTTTTACTCTGTTTTTGGTACAAGCAAAGCAAAGTATATTGTTCCCAGAGATTTATATTCAAATATACACATTTTAGAATGATTTTTATTGTGTTATCATTTTACTCCCCAACATTAGCTGTTGTTATTCCACTTTACAGGTAAGGAGACTGAAGCTCAGACAAGTTGAGAAACTTGCCTAAAGCCACCAACAAATGAAGACAGAGCTAAGGTTCTGAGGGAGGGGACACAGATATTCTAGACCACCAGCTTTCTCTAATCTGGAGATTGTAGACTAGAAGTGCTTAGCCTAAACATGGGCTTCAAAGAATTTTTTTTTAATTTTCACCAAATTCTAAAATTGAGAGAGTTCATGTTAAAAAGCAGATCTCTGTCTTGGGAGTTTTGGAGATACGGTTGCTCCCAGTCCACATTCTTATATCTGAGCAGTGTTGCTGTCATTAGGAGTGTGGGTGCTCTTCAGTTCCCAGCAGGCCCCTCTCCACCAGTTCCACCCCAGCCTGGCCCTGACAACGTACCAGAGTCCATAGCCTACAGAGCCTTTTGTCCTTCTCTTGTTACAGCTGTGCCTGATGGTAATTGCTGTTCGTCACACACAGACACAAAGAAATACATCACAATGCTATGTAGACCCTACACAGAGGACTGATAGCTGTCTGACTTAGTGAGGGTCACTCTGTGAGCCTATATATTAGATATCTGTGAAGCTTAATTTTTCCTGTCAGATTTGTAAAGATTGATTTAAACGGGAGATCTAATACTTCTTGCTGCACTCCAGTTTATCTTGAGCCACCCCCTGGTGTGCACGTGTCCTTCGGAAGGAATCATGGACTAGGGAGTGATGTTTTTGTGATGACAGCTCTTAGAGATCATTTGGGGAATAACTGAAGTAGAGGCTTCTTTAACACAAATCCAAGCTCTTGTTTAAATCAGCAGTTCACCATGGTTTATTTTCTGATGTATGCTATGGTTTTGAGACGTAAAGTTGTGAGTCAAAGTAGTGTGCCCAGTCATGGCAGGCACGAAGTGTTCTCACTTGGGTTGTAACAGGTGGTCAAGGGGGAAGGAAAGAAGGGACTTTAAAAAGCCCCTCAAGACACCTTAGCTTTCACCAGTGCTTGGGGAGTATTTATTTCAAATAAAGTAATGAACCCAAATAGGGATAAATATTCTATTATCCCTATAATAATGCCACTCTTACTCATTTGTATCCCTTCAGGCTTCTTGAGTGAGAAATAAAGGATCCAGGAATTGTGCTTCCGAGGGGGTGTGGCCCATGGCCACATGGCCACACGGCCCTTGGCCCTTGTGGATTGCATTATTCAATGCCTTGGGAAACCAAAGGAGGGTGAGACTGCTGGAGCAGGAGTGTAGGACTGTTTTAAACTTTTTCCTTTTTCTAGTAGTGATGTTCCCTACGATCTGCAGCTTAACCTCCACTTTGCCATTTAAACGGAGTCTAAAAATAGAATTAAGTTCAGAGTTTGGGTGAGAGAGAGTATATGAAAATTCTCAAATAAATATAGTTTTTTATAAAAGCTTAGAGATCAAAGAAAATTCATCTTTAGAGGGTTGTTATTGTACTTGCATAGTGGATTGATTTGAAAGACACATAATTTGATTTGCTATTCCTTTGGGGGGCAGATTTGATTTGCTCATAACGGAGTGATTTAATTTTAATTACACATTTTTCCCTAAGCATTAGTACTTTCATTCAAAACATTAAAGAAAATGTAGATGTATTCCCCTGAATTTGTTTAATTATAAATTATAAATTATTTAATAATTAGGTTTTGAAATTGAGAATATATTACTAGATGATTATTCACTTATTTTTATTGTGATGTGGAGTGACTACAAAAGATCATTAAAGTTGGTGAGATTTTTATAATGGCCATATATAAAATGAAATGGCAATTTCCAAATTTCATACAAAGAAAAAATCAGTTATTGCTTATTTTGCCATATAAATTAGGTAATGTTGCTGCATAACAAGTCCCCCCAACTTAGTGTCTTAAAACTTACAACAATACTTATAACTTCACATGCTTTTCATGGATCTGGAAATTAAGAACTGCTCAGGTGGCTGGTTTTGATTCAAGATATCTAGTGATGTTGCATTTAAGTGGTGGTTTGAGTCAGGCTTCTTAGATGTCTGATGCCTGGTTTGGAAGACTCAAAACAGCCGAGGACTAGAACAGCTCAAGTTACTTGGGTATCTCTTCTTATCTTGCCACGTGGAGCTCTCGGGGTGGCTGGACTTCACAGCAGCTCAGGGCTCCAACTGCATGTGGCCCAAGAGGGCCAGTAGGAGGCCCTGCCACCTTTTTTATCCTAGCTTCAAATGCCATTTGCCACTGTTGCCAATATCTGTTCTTTAGAGTCATTAGGGCTGGCCCATAATTAAGGAGGGATGAGAATCCACTATGTTTTTGTAAGAGGAGTATCAAAAACTCCAACAACTTGTCAATGTGTTTTAAACTACCACACCACGGCACTCAATAAAAAAAAAATCCTGCCCATTGTTCACTGTGTTCAGATCCACCCCTTCCCTTCATTTCCTTTCTTCCCAGTCTTTTCACCCCAGACGCTCACTCCAATCTATTTGGACTGCTAGAGTCTTCAGTCATCTAACCTTCTGGTCCTTATTCTCTCTACATCCTGTCCTGATTAATCTTTCTAAAAGGCCGCTGTCAATTAACTCATTCCTCTGGTTGAAAGCCTTAATACCATTTATTGTCCACAAACAGGTTTCTCCTTAAGGCATTTGTATCAGAATCAGGTACATGCCTTGTTAAAAAATGCAGATTGTGTAAATCCCTTCTCAGAATTACTGGATTAGAATTTCTGGGGAGTGGAACCCAAGAGTCTACATGTTCCTAAATTAACAACCTTTAACAAAGCTGATTCTTAAACACACTAACGTGCACATTTTACTTCAGTGTTCAGCCATAACGTGTTGCCATAGTTATGAGACACGCAAGCTGCTACTAATAATACCAAAGTACCAAAATTAGAGCACACCCACAGTCATCCCAATAATGTCATCTTCACTAATTTTCACATTTCCTTTCTCGAGTGAGAACAAAATTACTAAGAAAATGAGGAATTTTACATAAGGTGTATTCTCAGTATTAGTGTCATAAGGTTATTGTGTTTCTGTGGAATTCCCACACAGTGTGACCTGCGTCAGACTTGGCTTGTTTTACTGCCATCCCTTGAACACATGTTGCCCTTGTTTCCTCACTGTTTGTGTCTCCTCGATAGTCATTTTTTACTGCTTATCATCTCACTTTCTCCTGGTCACTTTCCCATGGGATCCCAAGCCTTGGAGATTCCCCTCCACTCTCAGCTTGTGTAGCAAAATATGTTACTATCTGTAACATGTATATATGGCACTTTTCATATAGTACCCTAAATTGTTAACTACTCGTCCATCATATTGCTGTGGCAGTCAGGTTCCACCAGGAAGCACAGGGTGCGCTCAGAGAGGTGAAGCAGCAGAGTCTTTAAGAAAGGAACCATTGAAAAGGTGTAAATAAAACATGAGGACACTGCAAAAGATAGCTCAATGTCACAAAGCTGGTAAAAATGGGATCTGCTACTGTTCCCAGGCCTACAAATTCAAGATGGGGGAAGTTACTTGAAGCTAGAAAAGAAAAGACAGATACATGAAGAAGGCTTCCTTACATGAGCCTTGACTTTCAGGAGAGAGAAGTAGCCAGCCACAGGTGACCCCACAGGACGCAAGCCAAAGGAATAAATATTCACATGTTCCTCACCTCCCTTTCTCTGATCTCCTGGCTGATGTTTACCAAGGCCAAAAACATACGGAAACCAAAGGACAAGAGAACCCATTGATTCATTCCAGAAGAGTGAGTCTCCCAGAGCACAGAGTTGGAGTGAGAATGGTGGAGAGTGAGGCTGGAGAGGCAAAAGGAAACTGTACGGCATAGTTACAAATTTATTAAAGCAGAATCTTGCATCTATTTTTGTCTTTCTCACAGCCCTATAATGTGCTGCAAAGAGTAGTGAAGTAACTATATCTTTATCCTTTTATGCCAGCATACATTGGTTTCATTTCCCCAGAACATTTGATAAGGATGAGTGCCAAAGGCTTTGCCAGTGTTAGCATGTTATATTTTTTGTACAGTGATTCACTCAAATAGAAACTACTGTATTTCCTTAATTTCCAGGCCCCATTCCCTTAATGTCTTTAATAGAAGAAGCCAGTTCCTTGAGAAAATGCAGATACAGCTATAATTTGAATCTCCTAAGTAATTACCAAATATATAAATTCAAATTAAATTGGCTCTCATATATTTTGGAAGCCAAGGTACTATTCTCAGATCCTACCAATTTAGCCTTCCTGACTATAAACACATTATGTTCTGTGAAGAGTTAATGCACAAGTGCATCCCATGTTAAGAAAATGTCAGAGATGCTGAATTTCTGAAATGAATAAACAGGGTAATTTTTATACTACAGGACTCTTACCTTTACAGAAAGAGTCAGCTGGAGCTTTCGTTATTTGAGCACAAGTGAACATACTTTATTTTTATAAAAGATGCTTTTAAAAAATAAAGATGCAGATAAGTTGACAAAAAAGGACATAAACATATTTACCATCCAAATACTAACCCTAAAAAAGCTGGCGGTACTCACTAAAGTAGACTTGAAGACAAACAGTACTACCAGAGTCAGAGAGGAACATTCCATAGTGATGAAAGGATCAACTCATCAGAAGACATAATAATAATAAATGGATATATACCTAATAAAAAGTTTCAGAGTACATGAATCAAGCAATTGACAGAAATAAAGGGATAGAAATTCACAAATAGAAAAACTCACACCCATAGCTGTAAATTTTAACAATCCTTTTCAGTATTTGATATAAAAATTAGACAAAATATCCGTAAGGACCTAGAAGATCTGAGGAACAGTAAACACCCCTGGAACACAATAGCCAACCACTGAACAGTCCATACTGTTTTTAAGTACACGTGAGATCTGCATCGAGATAAACTGTACACTCAGCCATAACACTAATATTAATAAATTTTGAAAGCTTTAAATCTTGTATAATATGTTCTTTGACCACAATTGCAAAAAAATGAAACAAAACTCAACTTCAGGTCATGAAAAGAAGTCAGCAAATTGGGAGTAGAAGGGAATTCTTTTAATCAGGTAAGAGGTACCTATGAAAAAACTTATAGCTAATATATTTAATGATGGAATATTGAGTGATTTCCCACTAATATTGAGAACTGCGGGGTTGTCCACTCTTACCACTTCTATTGAACATAGTGTCAGAGTTTCTAAATAATACTCTGACAAGAAAAATAAAAGGCATAACATAAGAAAAGAAGTAAAACTGTCTGTACTTGTGGATGAAATGATTGTTTACAATGAAAATCCTAAGGAATCTACAAAACAATTAACAAAACTAGTAATTTTAGCAAAGTCACAGAATACAAGTTAATATACAAATCAATTGTAGTGCTACATATCAACAGCAAGTTTCCATATATTTGAAAATCACAGGGCAAGCCCCCTCTTGCTTATTGTTTAAGTTCCCATGATGATTCCTTATTAATAGTATTTGAACACATAGTTATTGGTACTTGTTTATATACATGAGTAGGGTAGAAGGTAATACACTAATGTTTGTATCTGAAAAGTGGTAGGTAGTGACTAATTTTCTAATGTGAGTAGCCCTTGATTATTGCATGTAATCTGTTTTAAGTCCTCAGTTCTTTTTTTTCCCCTTGAGTCATAGCCAAAAAATATCTTCTCATTCATGTTTTAAATAATGCCCTCCATGAGTACATAATTCACCGAAGCACAAATTTTAGAGGCCCTTTATCCTACATTGTGTAACCTGTGGTCCCTGCATCTCAGGGTTGCTGAGTCATTGCAGAGACAAATGAAACTAAGCAAAATAAGCATTTTCTCAATCGATTGGCAGGGAAAGTACAGCTTTTAATACATGGAAATTCTTAGAATTAAAAAAAAAACTTTAAAAAGAATTTTTAAATTAAAAAACTTATTAGCTACTAATCTCATTTTGTAAATGAGAAAATTGAGGCCCAAAGAGTTTAAGTGACTGGCTAGAATTCACAAATCTAGTTAATGTAGAGCTATAATAAGCAACCCAAACTCCAGAGCCAGGAAAAACAACCCACACTCCTACGTCCAGGGCTCTTTCCATCCAACTATATTGTCTCTCTCAGAATAAAAATGGTTGGGCCTTGTCTCAGAGGACTAGGATTTACCATTCAAAAGAACCTCTGTGGAGTTGGATCCAAAAGGCAGTCCCAAAACTTTTTGAACAGTGGACAACATATTAAAATGAAGTTTTAATTTCCTAAAGGGTCTGTTTGAAGGACAAATCAGTTTTACAAGTTCTGTTATGTTCTGGTAGAAATTACTGTCTGTCTTCATAGTCATCTCTTCATAACCATGTTCCAGGCATGTCTGAGTTTTATAAATAGCATATTATCTGGTTCTTTTTTGCTGAGTAAATATATTTGTACATGGGAAAATAGTTTTGTATCATATATGTTGAGAAATCTCCTTAAAAATCCCAATTGTTAAACATTAGAGCAAATTATAAGAGCCAACCACTGATTCTTATCCAGAAATTTTAAAGGATTTTTTAATATTATTTTTGCACACATTAAATGCTCAATGTTTACTGAATGAGTAAATGAATGAGTGAATAATAAAATGGCAAATGGTTTAAACTCTCTGGTGGGCCTTTCCATATATATGTTTTTTTGTTTTCTATTAAAATTTAATAATGAGCTTTCTAAAAATTCATCCAAGTTTTATTTGACTGCCAAATATCCTAATGAACATCATTCTTTAGGTAGTGTGTGTGTATGTGTGTGTGTGCATGTGCGTACATATAGACAGACGGATACATAGAAATATACACGAGAGAGAGAAATATTTGGAAAGGGTTTCCAGCTGAGATTTGTTTCTGCCCAAATCACTCATACAGTTCAAAGCACTAAATGAATAATCTAAAAATATCTTATTAGAGTGACCGTACTTCAGTACTCTGGCTCCCTGTTAGAGCAGAAGCCAAGGTGAAGGCTGCTGCTGCTCTGGCTGAGAGGCACTTGAAAGTCTGGTTTCAAATCAGTGGCACCAGCACAAATGGAAAAGACCCATTCTTACAATAGCTGTTACCTTTACAGCCTTGAAAAATTGCCCATTTACCATCTACTAATTGGAAAGGGAACTAAAGATTTGCCCACTGAAAATGGTGAGTAAAACATTAGAAGTGGACACTAATAATTTTAGGAAATAACTTCATTGGTTTTTATAAACCCTTCTGTCCACCACTACTTAGCACTGAAGTCCAGTTAATTGAGAGGGAGAGGGATAGGGAGTGAGGGAGGGAAGGGTGGGGGAGAGAGACAGAAAGAGAGAGAGGGAGAAAGAGGGAGAGGGAGAGAGATGTTCACTATGGCAATGAAATGAGACTAAAACTAATTTTCATGTATGGCTATGAAGCCACCTCAGTAGTGTGCATAAACCAGTAGTGGCAAAAGATTTTAACTTGGGTTCCACATTCAAATGGTCATGGTCATGGCTTTGTTGAGGATGTTGAAGCTGAATCGAGTGCTGTGATCATTAGCAATGACGATTCTTTGCCCATCCCAGATAAAAAGCCTCTGGGATGGGCCATATCTGTGCTGTATAGACTGGAGATAATAACACTTTGAATTCCCATCTCAAATGTTCTAGAATTCTGAATCTATCAAGCTATGTTATAGAAAAAATAAAATAAAACTTTTACCCTCCTCCTAGAAGTGGGGTGGTATTTGAAGGAGCATGGGGTGGGATGGGAGTACCCACAGAGACTATTTCTGATTGTCAGAAAGAGTCCTGGTCTCGCATGCTCTGCTGGTCACCTCATTGGGCAGTTCTTGCAGCTCAGTTTGCTACTCTGGATGTGATGACTACCAGACCATTAACTTCTAAAATTAACCTTCAGTGCATCACATTACAACAAAGCAATTTGGAGCTGGAGGCCAGATTATGAGCTACTGTTTTAATACAAAATGCAACTATCATACCTCTGGTGCTTGGTGTACTCAACAAAATCTTACTAAGAGAATGAGTGAATGATTGAGTGACTGAATAGTTTGATTATATCAGCAGGGTCTCTCCTAGACCGATTTTTGCCTACCAAACATAGACTGGATATAACTTCTTCATTCCTTTCTCTCCCTACACATTTTCCCCAGGAAAAGCAGAGCCCTGGACATTTTCTGGGGAAAGAAGCTGTTCCATGTAGTCATGTGGGATTCACATGGGCCAGAGTCTCCAGAACCCCAGGCCCTTTTCTACACCTCTATTGTACCTTGCCCCTTGGCTTCTGTTTTGGAACTGTATTCCAATAGAGTGAAATCTCTGTGCAATTTCACTGTATTGAAATAACATTTTATGTGTCTGCTTCCACATTGGATTGGAAGAATTTTTTATCCTCACATGCTTATTGGTTTTAAAGAGAGGAGGGAGGGAAGGAGGGAGAGGGAGAGAGAGGGGTGGGGGGAGAGAGAGAGAAAGAAAGAGAGAAACATAGATGTGAGAGAGAAACATCAGCTTCCTCACACATGTGCACTGGAATGGAATCCAGGGATGGGATGGAATCCACAACCTTCTTGTGTACAGGATGACACTCAGTAAACATGGCCAGGGCAGGATTTGGAGATTCTTATGGGCAGGTACCATGTCTTGACCATTTTTTGTATCTCTTTGTCTGGTATGGTAGGTAGCTCAAAGTAGGTGCTCAATAAATGTTTGTTGGACTGAAGTGGACACCTGTAAATGTATTTCCAAGTAGTGCTAAAACTGTAATTGTCAAAAGATTTTAAAAAATTTTTCATTTGCAGTTGGCATACAAGATTATATTAGTTTCAGGTATACAATATAGTGATTAAACATTAATATAACTTATGAAGTGATCATAAGTTATATAATCAGAAGATTTTTTTTTTAAAGATTTTATTTATTTATTTTTAGAGAGGGAAGGGAGAGGGAGAGAGAGAGAGAAGCATCAATGTGTGGTTGCTGGGGGACATGGCCTGCAACCTAGGCATGTGCCCTGACTGGGAATCGAACCTGCGATGCCTGGTTCGCAGCCCGCGCTCAATCCACTGAGCTACGCCAGCCAGGGCAGAAGATTTTTTTTTTAAAGAAGTGAATAAAAGATCTAGTTTACTTGTAGGCATGTATTAAAATAGTTAGTAAATGCTCACAGATTGAATAAATGAAAGTATGAAGCAATTTTCCTTAGTTGTTCTCATACTTAAGATGTTCAAAAAGATCTTGAGGCCATTTTCTGGACTTCCAGCCAAGATGGAGACGTAGGTAGACACACTGTGCCTCCTTGCACAACCAAAAGAGGACAACAAAATTTTAAAAACAAAAAACAACCAGAACTGCCAAAAAATCAAACTGTATGGAAGTCTGACAACCAAGGAGTTAAAGAAGACACATTCATCCAGACTGGTAGGAGGGGCAGAGTCGAGCAGCCGGGGTTAGAGAGGGCTCACAGCAAAGCGGTGGCTGATGGACCTGAGGTGCTCAACACAAAGGCTGGTGGACCGAGAGAGGTGGCAGACTGTGGAGGGCAGTCCCACATTTGTGTGCATATAAACCAGGTGAAACTGGGGAACAAGACAGACTGCGAGTCCCAGGGTCCCAGCTCAGGGAAATAAAGCCTCAAAACACTGATTGAAAACACCTGTGGGGGGCGAGGTGCCAGGAGAAACTCCCAGCCTCACAGGAGTGTTCACTGGAGAGAACCACAAAGTCCTAGAATGTACAGAAGCCCACCCACCCAGGAATCAACACCAGAAGGGCCCAGTTTGCTTGGGGGAAGCGGGGGAAGTGACAAATCTAGCAGAGAGTGAAGCAAGTGCCACTGTTCCCTCTCGGACCCTTCCCCACATACAGCGAGTGTCACAACCCAGTGACCGGGTTGCCCTGCCCAAGTGAACACCTAAGGCTTTGCCCCTCACTATGAAACAGGCACATCAAGATAAAAAAAAAAAAATGGCCCAAACGAAAGAACAGATCAAAGCTCCAGAAAAAATACAACTAAGTGATAAGGAGATAGCCAACCTATCAGATACACAGTTCAAAACACTGGTAATCAGGATGCTCGCAGAATTGGTTGAATTTGGTCACAAGTTAGATGAAAAAATGAAGGCTATGCTAAGTGAAATAAAGGAAAATGTACAGGGAATCAATAGTGATCGGAAGGAAACTGGAACTCAAATCAATGGAGTGGACCAGAATAAAGAAACAACCAATCAGAAAAGAATGAAGCAACAAGAATTCAAAGAAAGGGAGAGGCTTAGGAACCTCCAGGACATCTTTAAATGTTCCAACATCTGAATTATAGGGGTACCAGAAGGGAAAGAGGAAGAGCAACAAGTGGAAAACTTATTTGAACAAATAATAAAGGAGAACTTCCCCGTTCTGACTAAGGAAATAGACTTCCAGGAAGTCCAGGAAGCTCAGAGAGTCCCAAAGAAGCTGGACCCAAGGAGGAACACACCAAGGCACATTATAATTACATTACCCAAGATTAAAAAGGAGAGAATCTTAAAAGTAGCGAGACAAAAGGAGAGAGTTATCTACAAAGGAGTTCCCATCAGACTGTCAGCTGATTTCTCAAAAGAGACCTTACAGGCAAGAAGAGGCTGGAAAGAAGTATTCCAAGTCACGAAAGGCAAGGACCTACATCCCAGATTGCTCTATCCAGCAAAGCTTTCATTTAGAATGGAAGGGCAGGTAAAGTGCTTCTCAGATAAGGTCAAGTTCAAGGAGTTCATCATCACCAAGCCCTTATTATATGAAATGTTAAAGGGACTTTTCTAAAAGAAGATAAAAAAATGTGTAGTAAAATGACAACAAACTCACAGTGATTAACAACCACACCTAAAACAAAAAGAAAAACAAACTAAGCAAACAACTAGAACAGGAACAGAACCACAGAAATGGAGATCACATGGAGGGTTATCAACGGGAGTAGGAGGAGGAGGGAGGGGAAAAGGTACAGAGAATGAGTAGCATAGATGGCAAGTAGAAAATAGGGGGAAGGCAAGGATAATATGGGAAATGTAGAAGCCAAAGAACTTATATGTATGACACATGGACAT
This sequence comes from Tonatia bakeri, assembly GCA_004024845.1. Taxonomy (NCBI): domain Eukaryota; kingdom Metazoa; phylum Chordata; class Mammalia; order Chiroptera; family Phyllostomidae; genus Tonatia; species Tonatia bakeri. Next base: position 71,280 of record PVIA01004276.1, read on the forward strand.
GAACTAAAGGAGGGGAATGTGGGTGGGAGGGGGTATGCAGGGTGGAGGGGAGTGAAGGGGGAAAATGGGACAACTGTAATAGCATAATCAATAAAATATATTTTAAAAAAAGATCTTGAGAACAAAATGTTCCAAACATAGGTTCTGCCTAGAATTTGTTTGGGTTCTAATGCCTCAAGTGTCTGAGGATATGACTTTAAAGTATTTTTCTTCATTATCAATATGAATGAGAAGAGTTATTCTAAGATGAGATAAGCAAAGAGATATAGTGATGTCTCAGGAGTAGAATGGAATACTGTTATTCCTACTCCAGCCATTGATAACTTAATAGTCTTTTCTGAATTTCCCTGGAAATTTGTATTTGAGTGAATGCTAAGCCATAAACCTAGATAAAGGTGAGATAGAACTGTATTAGGTATGCATCTTCTGAAGTGTTAGCTTCTTTCTGCCATACAAATAAAGGTAACTTATACTTAATAAAAAATATAACAGCTTTTCTTTGGAATGACACCAACTTTTTTTAAGCATTTCCATCTATACTTCAAATGAAAATCTTTATTAATGGCATTTGTGGTGAGTTTTCAGCCTGTTTTCCATTCAATAAGTCTATGCATGGAATATTAATGGAACCATTACATAGTTTCTCATCTATTTTATATTCCCATTCATTTTCCTCCAAGAAATGCTTTTAAAAAATTTGAAATTGGTTTCTTGCTTTAAGAATTTCTAAATCACCTTTCTAATACTTCCTGTGAATGGATGTAATATGTCTCAAAGCATAAATTCCATTTGCCTAAAATAGGTAGGTCAGACTCACAGATACAGATAACAAACAGCAACTGTCAGAGGCGAGGGTGTTGGGGGGCTGGGTGAGAGAGGTGAGTGATTAAGCAAAGGAAAATAACCCTCAAAGACACAGGCAACAGTATTGTCATTACGGGATGGAAAGGGGAGTTGGGGGGTACAAGAGGGTAAAAGGGGGATAGCTGGTACTGGAACCAGACTCCACTTGGGGTGGTGAACACACAGTATGATATACACATGATATATTATAGAAATGTACACCTGAAACCTATATAGCATTATTAACCAATGTCACCTCAATAAATTCAATAAATTTTTTAAAAAGAAAATAAAAAAACAGGTCAGGGAGAAACTACTTGCTTTTTAGATGAATATATTTTATCTTATTTGATACAACTAAAAATATATCACACATTGAGCTTCAATAATTTTTTTAAACCGATTGATATTTAGATGAAATAGGGATTTGGACCACATGATCTTTAAAACTCCTTCCCTGTCTTTGCTTCCATGAATTTTTAACATAGTGGACAATATAACAATGGGGTATCATGGATAATTATTCTCATTGTCAGTATTATGTATTTAAAAGTTAAATGTTTGTAAAGAGGCCAGTTTAGACGTTGGCTAAATGGTGAGCATTAGCAATGGGCTGAGATGTTACACTTCTTCGAGGGCTGTCTCAATGGAGATTTTCTGGGCTGGGTCTGAAAGCGTACCCAATATTATAACCCAGTCGTTTGACTGCTTCTTAGCAGATACTGCCTTCTGTGATCACAGCAGCCATTCATCTCATGCACTAGTAATGAAGAATCCATACGCTGGCCACTGGGAATCAGGCAGGTACACCTCATTTCACAGCTGTAGAAACAGCTGATGTGTTTTGGAATTCTGTCCATTTGCCTTCATTCCTCTCTCCCCTCCAATCTCTAAGTCCTTTTGTTTTAGTTCAGGGCTGTTTGCCGAATGCTGGCACTACTGGTTCCCCTAATTTCCTAAATGATCATTAAAATCAAGCTGATTTCTAAAGACAACATTAAGACTAATGATATGTTGTATGTTGTATTTTGTTTGACCTCTGCTCGGAAAGGGGTTCACTAGCTGTTGCAGGTGATCCTCTTGCCCCCAGTTTCTCCACACCCAGCCTGCCCTCTGCACAACCATTGGCATTTATTTTAAGGCACAAAATGAAATATACTCCCATGTTCATAAGGTAAAACCCCAACTGCTTAGCAGAAAAGGCAATGCCAGCCCAGGTAGTCTGAGTCCACCTTTTCAGACCTTCAACTTCTGACTCATAATAAGATCTTAGTAAGGATTAAATGGAAGAATAAATACATGAATGAAGTAATTGCCTGCATAAGCAAATTAGTGGTGAGGAAAAGATGTCTTGGAAAAAATAGAGTTGGAAGTTTACATTCATTTTCATATTGTGGACCTGGTATATATTAAATAAAACCTTAATCTTGTCCTCTTCATTAAATTTCTACATCTTGACAGCTTAATGTACCCCAACTGCTTTTATTGAAATGAAGATTTGCACCATAGACATCAAACCACAGAAGTGTACTCTTCATAATCTAATAATATCTTTTTGAAACCATTAATGATACACTCTGTTCAGCAGATACGATTAATTTGGCTTGTGACAAATTGTGAGAGAACAGAATAATCTAGATACTACTTAAATAAAATAATGGAAACAGTGGACTGTGAGAGATTGCCATGGGGTCTTGGAAATACATAGAATATATAACTTTTGAACAAGAAATGCCCAGACTATAAAAAATGAGATTTCACATATTGATTAGCTTCTTTTTCCTTCATTTTTGTATTTAATCATATTGACTCACTTCAGGGTTTGTTGCTGCTGCTGTTGTTATTTAACTTTTAAAGACCCTGCAACTTCAATAAGCCCCTATTTTGAGCACTTGGTTCTATGTATAGGGATTCTAATAATATAAAGCAGAGGTTAAAACAAAGCTTCCTGAGTCCCATCTCCAGAGATTTCGATCCAGTAGAACGGAGTAGAGCTCATGAATTTTCGTCTCTAACACGCTTCCAGGGAATGCCCAGGCTGGGCAACCAGTGCAAGGACTGCTCTTCCAGTAACACTGCTCTCCAGTCTCCTTCACATTGTTGTCAGAGTTTGCCTCTGCAAAACAGCTGTCATACAATTCATGCATTTCGTGATTGTAACAATAATGGGAAGGGGCAGTGGTATTTGTATTGGAGGAAAGGACACTTTGTGAGGATACATTCACTGACACCAGCTATGGTAAGAATTACTGTACGGGAGTGGCCCTCCTCTTTTTTCCCATTTAAAAAAATTTTAACATTGTGCTAATCATATTGTTTTATACCTATCTCTTCACTTACGTCTCGGATTATGGGCTCCTTAAGGCCTGGGAAAATACCTTGTCCCACTTTCTAGTCAGGGCCTGATACCCAGTACTGATCATCAGAATCATGAGAGATTAAACTATTCGAGGAACAATAAATCCTATCATCAGTTTGTCAGTCCTCCATCATGATCCTTAAATCGGTATGTATAGGGACAGCAATTGACAGCAAAAAAACTATATTCTTTTACTGGGAAACATTGTTTTTAAACCCACTGGAGCCTGCCCTGGCTGGGTTGCTCAATAAGTTGGAGCATCGTCCCATGCACCAAAAGGTTTTGGGTTCAATTCCCAGTCACAGCACATACCTAGGCTGCATATCCGATCCCTGGTTAATGTTTCTTTCTCTTTCTCTCAAGACTACTCTGTAAACCACGTGGAGAATTCCTTCTACCCAGGTTACCAGCCTAGATCCTAGGACCAGCACAGGCCAAAAGACCTTCTCCAACCCTTCTCTCTTCCCCAGGTCTCAGTTTGTCCCACTATTGTCGCAGAAACTCCATCCAGATAATGAGCGGAGGAGAAGAAGACAGGAAGTAGAGCCAGAAAAGCATGAACCATGCTGATTCTCAAAGATACTCAATGCAGGCCTTCTGACAAGGCCAGCCAATCTTACTAGCTGCAGAAAAAGAAGCAAGTTCAAAAACAAAGATGAGAATCAGAGAGAAAGAGAGATGGATGTTGCATGTCCAGCTGTTTGGAAATAAAGGAGGGAATCTTAGGTGAGAGAAACCACAACCGTCCCTAAGACTACAATTCCCTGAAAAATCTTGCTCTGACCAACTTGGGGCTACATTTTTTTTCTCCTCAGAAGTGAGGAGAGGTGAGTGGGGGACAATGGGAGATAAGTCTTGAACTTGCTTTCCTTAAAGATTAACACTCTTCTACTTGTCCTTTTTTGTAAACTCAAGGGTCTTAATAGTTCAGGTCATGGAGTTTAAAACCAGGCTGTGTGTTTGCAGAGCCATGTTTGTCAACTGGGAAAAGAGAGAAGACAGAGAAAACAGATGACAGAACCGCATATTGCCAGGGTCTTAGTTCATGTGTCCCTGTGTCTAGAATCTTCCACTTGTAAACCTCAAACTTAATTTAGAGAAATCCTCCATCAAGACATTAATTGCTTCCTGTATCCTGGAAAAAAACTGACTACCTATTTAGGTCATCCCCTCTAAAAGATTCTCATTTTATGAGCTGCATACTTTGTGCAGAATTTGAGTGTTGCATTCTTAGGCCACGTGTTTGCTCTTCTCTAAGAATTTCTGTTATCTTGGAAAGACCACTCTCCCCTCCCCTTCTCTCCAGTTACTTCTTCCTTACCTTCACATCTCAACTCAATTGTCAGTTCCTCCTGGGAGCTCGGCATGACCTCCATGATGAAGCTGGATCTTCCTATTTCATGTTCCCATTGTAACAGCCAATCCATCTCTATCTTGCAGCACTTACTACAGTTACAGTTTTATATCTATTTGTAAAATTCTTTGATTCAAGTTTTTCTTCTCCAACTGGCCATAAGCTCAACCAGGGCAAGTACATACTGATTTGTGTTCATTGTTAGTCCCTGGTATGTAGAATGGAATCAAGCACATGCATGACAGGTACACAGGTTATGAGTGTGCTATTTGGTGAGTTATCATAAATTTACTTAATTTGTTACATACTCTTGTTAACCTTTGGTATTGATGGTCTTTTTAATTTTAGCCATTCTACTTGGTGTGTAGTTCCAATTTGTATTCTCTGGAGTATTAATGATGATGGCATTTTTTCCAATTCATTGGTCATTTGAATATCCTTTTTTGTAAAAATGCCTAAGTCTCATGACCATTTTTCTATTGTTTTCTCTCTTTCTTTTTGATTTCAAAGATTTCTTTTCAGATTTTTGAAACAAGCTCTTTTTTGGTTATATGTATTGCAATTTTTTTTCTTCAGTGAGTGGCTGACATTTACGTTTTGTACTGTATTTTATTTTTTTACAATATTATTGACTTTATTCCCTATGCTGTACTTGCATCTGAGTGACTATTTGTAGCTACCAGTTTGTGTTTCTTAATCCCTTCACCTTTTTCACCTGGTCCTCTGGCAACCAGCAGTCTGTTCTGTGGGTCTTTGAATCTGTTTCCATTTTGTTTGCTTATTTGTACTGCTCTTTAGATGACAAATATAAGTGAAATCCCAGAGTATTTGTCTTTCTCTGACTTATTTCACTTAGCACAATACCCTCTAGGTCCATCCATGCTGTCACAAGTGGTGAGACTTCTTTCTCATGGCCAAGAACCGCTGGAGGAAGGAGTAACTTAATCTTGACCACAAGGCTCCCACCAGTTGGCCTCCTTCGGCCTCCTCGTGCCTCATCCCACCTCTTCGGGTTTCTTCTTCCCTATCTTATCTGCCCTAAAAGCTGAGTGAGGACAGAACATGACTGTTTTTTTTACATTTTTATACATCACTTTGATTAAATAAGTAGTTGGCTATATCTTCTTTTGTTTCCTGAAACTCTTCCATTAATCCAGTCAAGAAATATTTATTAAACACTATTTTGTTGCCAGTCACTATACTAGACATAGAGAACACTACAGTCATGCCCCTCATTTGGGATATTTTCTTCTGACCTTTTATTTCACTAATTTTCTTTTCAGCTATGCCTAATTGGTTGTTAAACACATTTAATCACCACAATATATGGAGGATTTGGGATGATTCTAAATGAGATTTAGTCCCAGATGGCTGGTTCACATATAGGTGGATGGTGTAGCCCTTTAGGATTCTAACCAAAAGCCTGGGGTGGGAGAAGCAGTAGTAGTTTCTAGAGCTCTTAGAGTACTAGAAAGAAATTCCGCGTTATTAGAGTCACCCAGTAATGAAGGGACTCCCTCTTAAGAAGCCAAGTACCCATCACTAGAAATGCTCACAAGAAATTCAAGTTTAGATATTCAAACTTAAAAATCACTTGTGAAGAGACTGTGGAGATTACAGATTTGGCATTCGTTTGGATTAGATAACCTGCAAGATTTTTTTTTTTTCATCTCTTAGTTTCTTGATTCCAGTTCTTGTTCCAGCTGTGATCTTCTCTCTCTCTTGTTTAGCACTTTTCTTCCTGGTGTGCAACAGTGTGATCTGAATTATGGAGTCTAGGCCCCCTAACACATCTTCATGAAGAATAGGTCAGTATTCACAAAGAATACTGACAGTTAAGAACAGGACTATTGCAGTAAGCTCACTTTGTAGGCTGACACAGTGACTATGTCTTTGCTTATCAAAAGTAATCACAGGTCCTTCTTAACAGAGCAATTCCTCAGGTAGAGGCTTTCAGAAAATGGGTAGAGGAAGATTGACTTCACTATATAATGACAGAAAGATTGATTTAGTTGAGTCAATGGAGGAACAATACCAGTAATGGGGAAATTTACTTCCATGTAGACTAAAGCAATATGTCTCCGTTTTTTTCTCATTTGTGCATTTCAGTTTTCAATCATTCAGTCAGCGAATACGTTTCAAGAACATAGGCTAAGAAGGACCCACTCTGTCGAAAGTTCTCAACATCACACCAGTGAATTTCATGAAAATTGTATAGGGGTTTTACATCTTCAGAGAGAGAAGAATGCTGCTATTTTGCATTTTGGGGAAAAGCAAACAATTTAAATACTTCTTCCTTTAAAATGGCACAGTGCTGGCAAAACGGAAGTTCCCAGTGAGTGGACATACGTGGTGGTTACAAGCACACAGATGAGCAGGCTTGTGACTACAGTCACTCTGGAGTACCAGCGGGTTATCCCTTGCTGTCCGCGTGGGCCGGTCTGTTCTGCACTTTAACTTTTTTATTCCTATCTGTGATTGTTTAACTTATGCCCAGGGGAGATAGCAAATTAATCACAATTATAAAATTAAATAACTCAAATTCACTTCAAAGTCATCTTTATCAGACCCGAACTTGCATTTCTTGATCAAAAGGTTTAGATATTCCACTCAAGTTTTCTGTAAACCTAAAATACTTTCTATTAATTAAAAAAATAAACAAAATGCAATTTTACTTAAAGTGTACAAAATCTTAAATTTCAAGTTGTTTCTATATTTCAATAGTAAAAGGCAAAATATAGTGAGAATTCCATATGTATGTCTATCTATGACCTCACTGTGTATAGACACAAGCATTTACACGGCAATCTGTTTAAATGCAAATTGCAAGAAGTTTTTATCTGCATTCAATACCATATTTCAGTATACACTGACCAAACCAAACACAATCTAATGTCATTTTCATCTATTTGTTGAACATTGTCTTCCATGCACTGGCCAGTGTGGCTCAGTTGGTTGGAGCATTGTCCTGTACCCTGAAAGTTTGCATGTTCAATTCCTGGTCAGGGCACATACCTAGGCTGCAGGTTCAATCCCTGGTTGGGGCACAAAAAGAAAGCAGTTAATCAGTGTTTCTCTCTCATATTGATGTTCCTCTCTCACTCTTTTTCTCCCTTCCTCCCTCCCTCTCGCTCTAAAAAAAGCAATGAAAAAATGTCCTTGGGGGAGGATTTTAAAAAGTGTCTTCTTTATGTATTTACTTAAAGAAAACTTAAAAGGATGTCATGTTTTATATTGGGAAAAGCTGAATATTGCCAAAGATTTTATTAAATATTAACTTGGTAATATATTTCATAAAAGTTTTAACTTCTGATAATATCTATATCACTATATCATATATTATGCAAAAATTACAGAGTGATTTTCTAAATTGTTAAGATTTCTCAAAAGCTACTTTGTTGTTTTTTTTTTTAAACTGGGAAGTAATAAGCTACTGAGGTACAGTGGTGGGCTTCCCATTATTTTACAGTGAGAAAACAGAGGTTCAGAGAAATCGAATCACTTGCCCAAGGACGAACAACAGTAGGTGGCAGATTCTAGGTTCAAATTCGTGCTCCTAATCATTTGTGCCGGTGTGAGCCTGCATTACACAGTGGGAGTCAGAGCTGGGCAAAGCGGGGTCTGAATGGTGTCTCAGAGGCAGAATCCATACTCAACAGTGGTGAGAGCTGAGAGAGACTGAAGTTTTAGTGAGGGTTAGAAGTGATACTGTTACTGTGGCTTCTAGCTGAGATTTAGGAAAGTAGTGTTGCTACCATAAAAATAAATAAATATACAAACAAACAAGATGGGAATTTCATTTGGGTACAAATGTGCTGACATCGATATTGGCCTTGCTGAGTCATAAGTAACACTAAGACTGACAGGTGGAACTGCCATGTTGCCTATTGGACAGTATAGGACTTATGTACTGTTGAAAGTCAGCACTGAAATGTAGATTTAAAATCCACTAGCAAAGGGTAATGGTTGAAACCAGAAGAACAGAAGAGAACTGAGAGAATACGAAGAAAATTGAAATCTGAAGAGGGGGAAAAGTCATCTAAGCCTGGGTTAATACCCCACTTGTGGGTTTGAGAAGCAAAAAAATGTAAGTGAAGAAAAAAACAAAACAAAATAAAACCCAAAAAGTTAAAGGAGAACTAGGACAGCATAGAATCATGAAAAGCAATAATAAACATGGCTAAAATTTACTGAGCACATGGGTCAAGTTTGTGCTCTGTGTTTTACATACAACATTTTATTAATCCTCAGGGAGGCAGGTTTGTATATCTCTGTTGACAGATGAGGACACAGAGCGTTAACAACGTTAAGCCATTTGGTGTTTTGTAATAGTAGAAGGAACATAGGCCTTAGGCCAGAAAGATTAAGTTCAAATATCCACTTTGACATTCCTGACCATAAGACCTCAAACAAGTGTTTAATTTGTCAGAGCTTCAGTTTACTCATCTGTAAAATGGAGGTAATTTACTTTGCAAATTGTTGTAAAGTTTAGTAATATAATAGTAAATAACTTAGCACTGGGGTTGGCATGCAGTACGTGCTGTTTAAAGGACAGCAAGTACTAATAGCAGCAGCAGTACTTGTTCATTGTAGACAACATCTGTGGCCCCAGTGGCCATTACCTCTCTAAAATCAGGTCACATACACTTTTGGCGAAGTTTGGTATGTTGTGTTTAATTCAACTAGGACCCATATTTGAGCATAACAAAAAGCACACTCCTGCAATAAGTAGGGTCACTGCATATGGCTGTGGGCATGCCGTTTACATGGACTGTAATGGCAATGGCTCCGGCTGACTTTGTGTCGAATGATTGCCCTGGAAATGTGTTGGCACAAAACTGAGGGCCAAAAATATGGCAGCAGCAACAGAACCAAAGAGTTTAATGCCATTGCCTGCTCGTTGCATTGGTTGGTATGTTGAATGCCTGTCTACTTGTTTAATGCTCTCCACAGATCTGTACTCCCGACTTGGTGGTATTCCTGGCTTGTGCCAATCAGAGGCTCAAAGAGAGATTACTGAGGCGTGCAGAGCAACAGGGGCGGCCTGATGACAATCTGAAAGCTACCCAAAGGAGACTGATGAACTTCAAGCAGAATGCTGCTCCGTTGGTTAAATACTTCCAGGAAAAGGGGCTCATCATGACAGTAAGTTAGCTATAGTTTTGCATGCCTAGTACAAGAACAATCTTTCAGATTTCTCTAGACCTTATGACTTAGAAATCTTTACATTAAAAAAATAGCTTTTCTTGGGTTCAGATCCAATGAAAAAAAAATGATAATTTTGACCTGACTTGCCTTTATTAAGCCATAATGATAAAAATACTTTCACATTATTTTAATTGATTTTACAAAAAATGATAACTTTTAACCTTGGCTAGAATTCCATAGCCCCCAAATAAAGAAGGATTTTTTGAAATACTTATTTGAATTATTTTAAGCAATATGCAGTTTCTCAACTCTTCTGTCTTTGGAACCTAATAAAATTGATGGCTTTAAAAATACATAGCTGTCATAGTATTATATCAGACTTAAATTGTAAGTTAGGCTTTATCGTAATGTACTGTAGAAAGAAATGAGATTCTGTTGGCACAACGTCTCTAAGGGTTTGACTTGCCCACGAAAAAGTGGTACTGTCTCAAAACAGAAGGTATTGATCTTTCTGCTCCATTGATACAATGCAAATATTAATATTTTCATAAATGTTTAGTTTGTTTTATGGCTAATGGCCCTCCAAGTGCCAATGAAGGCTGAGGCTGGGTCATTGAATATAATTACTATGATATAGAATGTTAAAGGTGAAGATTCAGCTAAATTTATTATATCCATCACATCATAGATTCAAATTTGAAAGTATAGTAGAGATAGGAAGATTATAGGTCATCTGAAGAAGGCATTTTACGGACGAAGACACTAAAATTGGGGTAACTCCACAGCAGCTGGCTGGTAGCAGACCTCAGCAGAACCCTCCCCTCAGCCCTTGGTCCTTCCTCGTCTAATGGGGTTACAGCCCCCATACAGAATCTGATTAAAGTGACCATGTCCACCCCGATAAAATATAGGTAAAGTCTTTTTCACAAACTTTAGGTGAATCTACTTAAGCGCCCCCCCCCCCCCACAGAGCTCCCATGACCTAACAATTACTGGGTTAAAAATATCTTCATTAGATTAAAGTGCTCTTAAATCTGTGACAGTCACATTTGAATAATAATCTCTTTGCAGTTTTTTTATACTATAAAGAAATACTTATTAAGATTTGCTCCTTAAGTCAAAAGTTGTTATGTCAGAGAATTGTAAATCTCATCTGAAAATAATTCATAATGCCTGAGTTTATTTTATGTTCTAAAAGAGATACTAATAGGAAAGATTTCAGAAAATCAGGGTAGATATTTCTATAGCTATTTTTTGCTGGGGTTACTGCTTGTTTCTCTTGCAAATTATCAATGCTGACTTCTGCATGAAAAAAAAAAAAAAATTGACCCCACAGACCAAACCTCAAAGGCAAGGTACAGAGCCAGAGTTTTAATTGATGCTTGCAAGGTTTAAAGGCATTACCGGAGTGCCTCTGATTACTCCCTGCTTGCTGTGTTCGTCATCGCAAGCACGGCAGATTTCCCCAATGAATGCAGAGTGGGGATTGTTAATTTACTAATATTTTGCGTGGAGGTGAAATACCATTGCCTCTAATTGAGGGAGTCAGTAACAATGCGGATGACAGCCTGTACCCTCAATGCTGACACCAAATGGGCTTTAAGACAAACACTTCTATTTACTGGCAGAATACTTGCCCTGGAAAGTCACCTTTTGAAAAGTGGTGAGTATAAACACAGGCTAATCTCTGGAGAACAGAATTTGAAATTTAGTCTGACAAAGAACAAAGGCTGCCTCCCATACCACACGTCCTCCAGCACCTGGATCGTAGTTCACTTTTGGAATTAAATATGTGTCGTAGCATTTTTACTTTTAAAGATGAGCTAAATAATAAAAATGATTATCTTTATTAATCACAAGCATATTAAGATTTTAATAAAAATCTTGGATAAATAGATCAAACACAGATATTCCCTTTTCTGTCTAGTTTTTTGTTTATTTGCTTCTACCTGCTCCTCCTAACTTACTCATTTATTCATTCATTAAATATTTATTGAGACTTTCTGCTAGGTGCTAGTTTTGCAAAGTTAAATATCAAAAAGCAGGAATCTTTATTTTATCACTGCATGTTTCAAGTACCTAGAATGGTACCTGTCTGTACATAGTATGTTCACACTAAATGAACAGAACTTACAGTCTGCAGGGGTCTGCAACCCCTGGGCCACAGGACCCATACTGGTCCCAGCCTGTTAGGAATCAGGCCACAGAGCAGGAGGTGAGCTTGAATGTAATGCACTTGAATCATCCTGAAACAATTCCCTCCTCTCTGACCCATAGAAAAATTGTCTTTCACAAAACCTGTCCCTAATGCCAAAAAAGTTGGGGACCGCTGGTACTGGAAAAGTAATATTAAATGATGAGTTTTTAAATGTGATGACTCTTGCAAAGGAATTCCCCATAATGAATAGAATGGGCCTTCTCCCTGCCTGCAGAAGGCATAGGTAGGTATCTCGGCTCCAGGATCTGCAGGACCACAGAGGGCACATCTCTCTTCAGTTCAGTTGAGAAACTCCGTCTTGGTGCTCCTCTTCTCTAGGGCTTTGGAATCTGAAATCTCCCACTTGGAATTTCAGCTCCACTGCCATTTAATAAATTCATGAGGCTCTAGGACTTGGTCTTCATCTGCAAATTGGAGATGATGTTACCTACCATGTAATGTTGTAGGGGTGAAATGAGGGAATGCATGCAATATAGCAGGCCAGGGCAATGCAGAGGCCCTGTTTCAAATGCACCAGGCAGCCACATTGCCTGGCTCAGGATCCAGCGGCACCACCTGTCACCCGTGTGACCTTCTACAGGCTACTTATCTTTTCTGTGACTCAGATGGCTGGCCTGTAAAGTGAATAGAATCGTCAATCCCACCTCAGTGTAATTCATGAGGAGTAAATGGATGTCAATACTTAGAACGGTGCCTGGAATGTGGTGAGGCCAATTTCAATGACAGTTGTTATTTTATAATTTTTTTAATTTCCTCCTCTCTCTTCTTCTCCACTCTGATGCCTATCTTTTGGAACTTACACTAACAATTCTGTGCTCTTTGAGGGCACTGTGTTGCCTTTTCTTCAATAGATCAATTATTGAAGGAATCAAAAATGAAGAATTTAGGTTTTTAAAAACTTCATGCCAGCCCTGGCCAGTGTAACTCTCTCTTGGTTGTCTCACAGACGGAAATGTCTGGGAGGGGTTTGACTCCTGGCAAGGGCACGTGCCTGGGCTGCAGTTTTGGTCCCCAGTGGGGCCCATACAAACAAAAGACAACTGATCAACGTGTCTCTCCCACATGGATGTTTCTCTGTCCACCTCTCTCCCCCTCCCTTCCCTTCTCTCTAAAATCAGTAAGCATATCCTTGGATGGGGAATTAAAAAAAAAACTTTATGTCAAATTCATTTTTTTCTCTGGAAGGTGTCTGTTAATTAGTTATAACATTGTGTCAGGGTTTACTTTAACTTCTGTGGCATCCATGTAATCAAGCTCTATCATGGCTGTCTGAATAATGTGGAGCTGTAACAGATGTCAGCCCATTCTTTTTTCTTTTTTACCTCACCATTTGCTGTATCTGCCGGCAGTCTGACGAAAGAACAGACCCAGTGTGACTTACCAGGAAACCTAATCGAAATAGCTAGGGAAGCGTGCCGTTGCCCGAATACTGCATCTTACTGACATGGCTCCCATCATGTGTGTCTCTTGATTTTCATTCTTTTATTGTAATTTTCTATTCACAGCCATCTGTGCAGGTGTGAATTAAATGTAGGAAATGACAGGCTACTATGTTATGGGGACTTCATAGATTCTTTTCAGATAAGCTGATACGTTGCTTTTTAAATTATTATAAGGTTGGATGCAGTTGCTCATCATGTCTTTTAAAGCATTATGTTTCTAATTGAATGTTCAGATGCTATGAGTTCCCAAAATTTGTTAGATGTTTTTCTTTGAAGTTTGAGTATGACTGGGACCAGAAAAGCTGCTTATTTAGCCTCACTGAATAAGCTGTGTCTTAGGACATTTTGGAGCACTTGGACTTGATGAAACTGTATAACTCATGAACAGTAACTCTCTTTCATAAATTTATCAAAGTCCCAATAATATGTATTTTAATGATTATTTTTATTTTTAAGGCTGTAAAAATAACTTGTCTTTGTTTTAATCATCTTCACTAAGTTGGAACGCCTTTTTAAAAAAATAGCAATAGCTAAGACAGGGCAAGTCTTTGTAAGTTGGATGAATTTTTAAAAAAATACCTGTGGTTTTATTTTTTAAGAATATTTTTTAAATGCCTGAAAAATAATAGGGTAAGATGTAATGTTTATGTTATTATTTTCCAAAGTGCTTTGTGCCATTGGGCATTCTATTCAGTTGCTAAAACATGCAACTCGTGATGGTTGCTCAGTTGTGTGCCCTGAACTAATACCACTTAATGTGGGTGATAATCAGTGAATGTCCATGTTGACCTTTAGACTGTGAGGAAAGCAAATGGTCATTTCTTCTTCTGGACTTTTTACAAAAGAAGCATATCTTGAAAGGAGAAGTAAGCAGCAGTCATATGATGTATGAAGAAGCCTACGAATTAATACCCAGATTAACTGACTGGATCTCTTCAGCCAGGAAAGGCATAGACCGAAAGATGTTAAAACCAGGATTATCTGTTTACCAACACCAGTTTTTTTGGAACAGTGGACAAGGGACTAAGTATAAGCCGTCTTGGCATGTAGCAAAGCCACATAGACCAGTGATTCCCTAATTCATAGTAAAGCAGAAAAAATTTTTGATGAGGCTGAAATGAAGTTAGCTTTTTCTCTCAAAGACTTTAGTTTTTACAACAGTTTTAGGTTCACAGCAAAATTGAGAGGAAGGCACAGAGATTGCCATGTACTCCCCACCCCCACATTTGCATAGCCTCCTCCAACACAAACATCCCTCACCAGAGTGTTGCATTTGTTACAGCTGATGAACCTGCATTAACATAATTGCCTCAAATCCATAGTTTGCCTTAGGGTTCAGGTTCACTTAGGGTGCTGTGCTTTCTGTGGGCTTGGAGGAATGTAAGTAACATGTGTCCATCATTATAATATCATACAGAGTATTTTCACAGACCTAAAAATCCTCTGTGCTCCACCTTTTCCTCCCTCCCATCTCCCCCCTGAACTTCCATCTTGACCCCTGGCAACTGCTGATCTTTTCACTATCTCCACAGTTTTACCTTCTCCAGAATATCATACAGTTGGACTCTGGCAGTACGTTGCCTTTTCCGATTGGCTTCTTTCACTTAGCAACATACACCTAAGTTTCCTCCATGTCACCTCATCGCTTTTTTAATTTTATTTTATTTTTATTTTTTTATCTCATCGCTTAATAGCTCATCTTTTTAGTGGTGAATAGTATTGTATTGTCTGGATGTACCACAGTCTGTTTCTCCATTCACCTACTGAAGGACATCTCGGTTGCTTCCAAGTTTTGGCAATTACGAATAAAGTCACTATCAATATCCATGTGCAGGTTTCTGTGTGGATGTAAGTTTTCACTTCATTTGCAAGTGAAAACTTATAAATAGCAAGAAGCATGAGTGCTGGATGGTGAGTGTATGTTTAGTTTTGTAAGAAACCACCAAACTGACTTCCAAAGTGGCTGCACTGTTTTGGATTCCCACCAGCAATGGATGAGAGTTGCTGTTGCTCTGTATCCTCAGCGGCATTTGGTGGTGTCAGCAGTCAGGATTTGGGCCATTCTAAAAAGTGTGTACTGGTATCTCATTATTGTTTTAATTCATATTTCCCAAGTTGGCTTTTTTTTTATTTTACTAAGTGAGCACATTAGAAAAAATGATTGCCATCGATTAAAGGGATATTTTTAACACAAAAAGAAATTAGGAATGACATAATTCTAAATAAAGTCTCTCAGTGAACCAGTTTGGCTTGAAGAAAAACTCCCAACATTTGCCCTATTTTTCTCATTTTGCTGTGTATTAGGGAACACTTCATCCCCTGGCAGAGAAAACCATCCTTCTCAAAACCACATGATTACTGACTCACCAGACACTGTCCCTGAGCTCTGGACCACCCATTTACACCACATTTGCTCACTTTGCCCCATACCGCCTTCTTCAGACTTGGGAATTATCCCCATTATGCACTCAAATTTGCCACCAAAACTATGTAGTTCCCATCCCACCAGACATTCTTAGACAAAGGGAAAATAAACAAGAATAGTAAAAATTAATTTTACACAGAACTACTAGATAGTTGTTAATTAACTTCAAGTTTCATGAGAATGAACACTAACATTTAAAATACAAGAGCCTTATCCCTGAACTTCCCGCACACAACCGTTGGGTAGTTATCCCCATCTCCACCAGCATCACTGCACAAAGTGGCGAAAAAGAAATCTGAACAACGTAAACCCTCCGCAGATTCAAAAACTCACGTCAACATAAGAAAGGCAGCAAAAACACTTGATAACAGTTTACCCAAATGAACCCATCCTCCTAAAGTTACCAGGAGGGAAATTCTGCTACTGCTTTGCAGTGATTAATAGGTTGATGACTTTGTACTATGTAACAGTGAAGCTGTGTTTCCTCTAAGTACCATCACTACTTACATCCTGTTTAAGCATCCAGTGTCATATAATCAAATCCTACTTGGTGGATTTAGTAACTAAGAAATAACCGAGGAGGAGTTTCCAAAGGTTACTAAAAAGGAAAGGCTGTGAATGCACTCTGGAAGGTACTTCCTTGTGGGACGATGGTGAATATGTGAGCCGAGATGTATGACCCTCTGAATTGTCTTTCAGTTGCCCCAAGTATTTTTATACTAAGTAGACAGTACCTTTTGGCATGAAACCTGAAAGTGGTAGGCTCTCAGTGTGAAGAGCCCAGAAGTGACATGAGAAATGTCCATTTTTGACATGAATAAGAGAAGCTTATAAGGAATTACATTGTCTGGGCAACAAGCATTTACCAAATCCTACTCTGCAGAGCTGGCAAAGCCTGAGAGCCCCAGAGAAAGTATTGGTTCTTCTTTAGGAGGGTAACATCTCTGTGGACTAGTCAGTGGTGCTCATTTAACTTATCCATTCACACAGTCTTTGTAATCCTGGTTTAAATATATCCAGAACTGAATTGGAAATCGAATCTGATTATGTCAGAACTGTCATTGTTGTGGGCTCTAAAAACTAAAATACTGTGATACCAATTTCATTCCCTGATCGTATGTCTAGAAAGAAAGGCGAAAGTACTGAAAGATAAGGCCATTTGCTCACAGAATGGCAACCCACATATAGCAAAGTTAGACCCACTGTTCGGGGGCAGACTATGCTGGATCCTAAACAGCATCAAAGCAACCGAGCAGGTACCGCATTCACAGCTAATTCTGGCGTTCTGTCTCCCTCTCGGTAACAGGCAAGCACCCTGACTCAACTTTTCCATGCCCAAAGCTCCCTCAGTGTCAGCTCTGTTCACAGTCCACAGGCAGGGAGCAAAGCAAATGACTGAGCCAATGCACTCCTTCTGAATCGGGAAATTGATGCTGATTGTATGGCAACCCTATTGTCAGGGCCCGATGATGCAAGCTCTCCTGCCATTGCGTTACTCCCACTGTGATGCTTCATACAGGTGTTCATCGGGAAATGAGGAGGAACATAAAGAATAAAGGTGACTTCTTTCCCCAAAAGATGTAAAATATGTTTCTGTTGGTTTTATTATTACACACATCCATGAAACAGAGTGCAAAAAGCTCCAGGAACAACTTCTTAATCATCTTCAGTATAAACTACGGTCCTCACATAATAACCATAAATTAAATGATGTAGATAAAAAACAGATAATATTCAAGTAAACACATTTAGAAGATTCACATTAGGAAAATTCCAAGAACTATTTTGGCAAGCCTGTCTAAGAATACCTTACTTAAGGCCTGTACTATTTCCATGAGACTGGCTTTCACAATAGCTTGTCTTTATTTGTAATTTTTTTAAAGAAATAAAATGTTAGTAGGTAGTTGGTAGCTGAATGCCATGTCATACTGACAGCTTCCTGATAAACTCCTGTTTACTACACTAGTTTCTGACAGGAAATCGGACACACACACACACCTTTTCAACTGGCCACTTCTCCAGGAGATTCTCAGTGATCAGAACAATAATTTTGACTGTGGCGTCAACAAATATTTCACACTTCAAGAATTAGAGCTTAGTTAATTTAATATGTTAAACTGAGACTTTGGGGGAACATGAGTAAGAAAATAATATTTTTGGTAAAGTTCTTGGACTAAATTTTTTTCATGCTTCAGACCAAACTAATTGGAATTGATCAGTGTCTTTAAAGAGAGATGGCAAGCCCTGGCTGGCGTAGCTCAGTGGGTTGAGCGCGGGCTGCGAACCAGGCATCGCAGGTTCAATTCCCAGTCAGGGCACATGCCTAGGTTGCAGGCCATGTCCCTCAGCAACTGCACATTGATGTTTCTCTGTCTCTCTCTCTCCCCCCCCCCTTCCCTCTCTAAAAAAACAAATAAATAAAATCTTTAAAAAAAAAGAGAGAGAGAGATGGCACTATAGTTAAATTAGATGAAAAAAAAAAAGGAAGAAGATAGAAGAAAAGGCAGGCCTGTGAGGCTTGCCAATGAGGAAAATACAAGAAAATACTAGGAATAGGCGGCATTCTAAAAGACAACAGCTAACAATTTCTGAGTGTGAACATGTGTGTGGTACTGTTCAGTGTACTTCCATGATGGGGCCTTAATCCTCACCAAATCTCCCGGTATTATCATCATGTCCATTCTGTAAATGAGAAAACTGAAGCACATGAAACAGGACCTTGCCCAGGATCTCATAAGAGCTTTGGAGTCTCAGCCCAGACCCAGGGTGCTGCCCCCAGGGACAGCACTCGTGATTGCTGTGTGGTCCCTTCATTAAAACATGACACTTACGCACTCTGGATCTTGAAGAGAAAGCTCATTACTGCTTTCTCCAGGCATTTGCTGTTTGATAAGCACCTCTCTTCAGCTGAAGTCTCTTCATTTCTGTTTCTCAGGAAAGAATAAATGAGGAAATTAATTCTGTTGGTGCATTACATTGAGAGGTTTGTAAAAAGTAATTTTATTAGGTTACAGATCTGAAATAATTGAGATAACTCCTGAAATTGATTAACCTGAGCACATTATTACAAGAAGGAAATTTTACCATGAATGGCCAATTACTGGGCCTTGTATTTTTGCTCAGCTACACTGCCCACCATACCCTCACCTTGCCCAGTCCTGCACATCAAATGTAAAACCATGACTGCAGCTCTGCTCTGCGCCACCCTGTCCTTTGAGCCCTTTGAGTCTCACAGCTCTTCTCCCCTATTATGACAATCCTTTTATAGTCATCCTTCCAATTTTATCAAGGGCCTATTGCACACCAGAGACACTTTTCGATGTACCAGGGACCGTGCCAGGCACTGTAGGGATTATGAAGATGATGTGGAAACAGGTCTGGCTTTGTGGCGTTGTCTGTAGTCAATGACAGAAACATAAATAGCTCAAATACAGCGGAGCAAGGAGGGAGTGCCACACACAGAGGTATGATAGGTAGGGAAGGGGCAGGGGCAGGGGAGCAACTTCTGCCTGGAAAGATTAGGAAAGGCTCTACTGGAAACTTTGGCACTTGACAGGCCAGTAAAAGTTGGAACCCAGGAATGGGGAGGACGGTGTTATAAGCAGACACAAGACACGTTGGGTCTACAATGGAGTAGTAAGAATTAGAAAGGAGGGGGACAGATGTGCTAGGATCAAACTGGGGAAGGAGCTGAAGTGCTAGGCCAGAGAAGACGGGTCCTTCTGTGGGCAGTGCTGAGCTTAAAGGCTTTGAGAGAGGGAATGACACAACTAGAAATATTAAGCTGGTAGCCATGCATAAAACACTGAATGGAAGAAGCCTGTAGACAGGATCTGACAAGGGCCTAAGCTGGCACAGTGACTGTGTGACATAAGGTTTGCCTCTCCACGGGACAGGCTCTGCAAACCATTGGAATCAAGGTGAACATGGGAGCGACTGAAAAAGTGCTCTGAGGAAAACAGCATGCATAAATCACCCGATGTGATGTGTAACATAAGTTTTTCCAATGTAACCATTTTCATTTCCATTTGGATAGCATTCACAGCAGAGTTGAAAGGAAAGGAGATAGAAAAGGAAAAGTAATGTATTACTTTTAAGGACTGTGGTTAAGTAAAGAATGTTAAAGTGACATTGAAATCTAAGCAAAGAGATAACTGAGGAGTCACCAATTATTCTTTTTAGAAATAATTGTTTCAAAATAACTCATCAAGTGAGTAAATTTGTGAATTAAGTAAAAAAAAATATAGATATATCTGGAACATTTATTTTCATGGCAGATAGATCTACATGTCTTATAGGTATGGGGACATAGCCCCATTAAGCACTGCAGTAATCAGTTATCAAAAATAACACAGCCCTGGCCCATGTGGCTCAGTTTGTTGGAGTGTCATCCCATAAACTGAAAGGTCGTGGGTTCGATTCCCAGTCAAGGTGCATACCCAGGTTGCAGGTTCAGTCCCCAGTCAAGGCACATGCAGGAGGCAACCTACCGATGTGACGTCAGTGTCTATCTTTCTGTCTGTCTGTCTGTCTCTCTTTCTCTCTCCCATTCCTTCCTCTCTCTTTAAAAGCAATGAAAAAAAGTCCTCAGATGATGATAAAAAAGGAATCAATTTAAAAAATAAAAGACATATCTATTAGAGATATGTTTGACTACAACCAGAACACCTGAATATCTTTGGCTTAAACACGTTTGACTTGCGTAAAATGAGTGAAGATGGCGCGTTCAGAGTTGGTACAGGGACTTAGTGGTGTCACCGAGGACTCCTACACCTCCTGTCTCTCTGTTCCTCCCTCTTTTATGTGCTCCCTCACAGTAACGAGATGGCTGTTGCTGCTCCACTCCACATTCTCGACAGGACAGAGGGGGTGGGGCAAAAGGCTGGGCAGCCACATGAATTATTCTTCATGAGGAAAGCAAGAGTTTGTCCACAAACCCACCTCCCACCCTCACTGAATCACATGTAGGTCCCATCGGTCAAAACAGGGTCACAGGTTTTTCTCTGCCTTCAAGGAAGGCTGGGAAATTAATTATTTAGCTTTCCAGCCTCGAATGTTAGAGGAAAACAAAGGAAAAAGGAGTTAGAATAGACATGGAACAAACCAACTTACAATAACCACTGCGAGGTTTTAAAAAGAAAACATTTGGTTTTCTTGGTTTAAAAAGATATGGGACTATACATTTGGTAGTAATGCTATCAAAAATGGCTAAAGTAAAAAGTATCTCTGCTTAATAACAGCTACTTTTCAATAAGCACTTTCAATTCAGTATTCCAGGATCTGTATTCAGTTTATATTTAATGCTCACAACTGTCCTTAACGTTTAATAAGACAAAGAGGCTGAGAGAGGTTCAAGAACATACCAGAGATGCCAGGGGCAGAAAATGAGGAAGCTGAGGTTTGAAATAGGTTCTGTCTCACAGAGCCTGCTCAGTTAGTAATGAGTAATTGAGCCAGACTTATATCCAAGCAAAGAGCTACCCCCTCCCAGAAAAAAGTCAGGAAAGGTATTGATAATGCCATATTGTGAAATCCTGGTGTTGGTGACTGACAACTCTAATTCCAGGAGAAATTAGGAACTTACATACTGTAGCAAAAGCTAAGCCAGCTGCCTTACAAACTTCACCTCATTTAATCACCCAACCCTGTAAGATGAGTAGTATTAAAATTATTTAGTACCTTTTATGTGCCAGGTGTTTCACCTAAATTATCTGACCTGAGGTGAGGACAAGAGCTTGCTGTCCTTTCTCAGATGAGTCCTAAACTGTACAACCTGTCTCCTGTGTCACACACTCCATGTCTTACTCTGACATTACTCTGCTGTCTGCCCTGCTTTACCCTTCAGATTCAGCATGTGCTGTGGTGTCATCTGCTGTGACTGGTCACCCTCATTTATCATTCTGCCTTTCACCGGCCAACCTCTGGAAGGCCCTTACTCAAGCACAGCCCCAACTAGGGATAGTGCCTCCACTTAGTTTTCCCTGACCCAGAAGGTGGGATTAGAGATGGGTGTGCAGACATACCCCTGCTCTGAAGGAGCCCATGGAAAAACGGAGGAGGGGAGATAAATAAATGGCTTCAGTGTACCTACCGTATTATGACAGAAGAATGGACAGAGGTCTACAAGCTGGAGTACCGTATTTTTCAAACTATAAGTTGCACTTTTCCCCCAAATTTGGGAGAAAAGGGGTGTGCATCTTATAGTCCGAATGTAGCTTACCTGGCTCGCTGTGGGGGAGGAGACAGCGGTAGAGTGGGGTCACAGGCTATTAAATATTTTACCACATTTTTTGCTTCAAAATGTTTTTCCCTATTTTCCTCCTTTAAAACCTAGGTGCATCTTATGGTCCGGTGTGTCTTGTAGTCCTAAAACTACGGTAAATTGCATCAGCCTT
This sequence comes from Tonatia bakeri, assembly GCA_004024845.1. Lineage (NCBI taxonomy): Eukaryota > Metazoa > Chordata > Mammalia > Chiroptera > Phyllostomidae > Tonatia > Tonatia bakeri. Next base: position 93,464 of record PVIA01004276.1, read on the forward strand.
CTCCATGGTAATTCCCATGGGACTGGGTGAACTCAAAACACTCTGGGACAATCTGTGGAGGCTATTCCATGCAATCAGAGAAGTAACCAAGTATTTGAAATTACTAAGTGAGGAGTCATAGTCACTACCAAGTTCAGGATTGGAAATGGGAATAGGTGGACAGAAATGACTGCACTGGGCAAAACAGCCAGGGAAGGAGTAGGGAAATAAAAGAAATTTTGTTGTAACCATTCTAATTTCTTGTTGAGTCCCTCATCCCTAATTTAGTAATTCACTTATCACAGTATAAAATAACCTTTAAAAATATGCTCATTCACCCTTGCCAGGTGACTCGGTTGGTTGGAACATTGTCCTGTACACTAAAAAGGTTGTGAGTTCAATCCTCAGTCAGGGCACATATGGGAAGAAACCAGTCGATGTTTCTCTTTCACAATGATGTTTCTCTCTCTCTCTCTCAAAAAATCAATAAATATATCCTCAGGTGAAGATGTAGATATAGATGTAGACACACACACACACGTATGTACATATATACTCATTCATCAACTTTTAGGCAATTGTTTCAACAGTTCTAGCTAACATGGGATGCTCAAATATTAACGAAGACACTGATTTCTGGCTTTCATATCTCCGAGGTTAAGCAACAAAACACCCCTGAGTAGAGAAGGGTCTTTATAGAGAAGCCTGATGTGTGCAGATTGCAGCATGACCGTGGCTGTTGTCTCCAATTACTGACTTAGCAGACACTGTGCAGCCAGAACAGTACCGCATACGCAGAGTGCTTAAAAATATTTGTTGAATTAACACATAAGTTAACGAGTGGACTGAATGAAACAGTTCTAGTATGTTGAGAATCAGCAAGACCTTATTTAGACTTCATCTACTTGGGCTGGGTAGGTATTTTTTGGTAGTGTATTAAACTCAGTCTTTCAAAAATTCAGGCTTTCCCCTGTGGTCTGGTCTCTAACTGCTCCAATTCACAGGTTATTTGAAGGTGTCAGCAACCATGAGAGATTTCTCAGAAAATACCAGAGTGCTGCTTCAAACAACTTTTACAACTGCTGTCAAATTCAGGATCAAGGAAAGAAAAGAAAGCAATGGATTTATTGTTTAGTGAAGAATCTTGTTTTTACTTGGAAACATAATCTGAAAATGTTGAGATTGTTGTGCAATGTGACATAGGATTTTTCTTCTATCCTGAAACTTGTTTAAAAATCTGAGTACAGACATCACCATCACCCGATACATACTTGATAATGTTTATTTGTAGTTTTCTACCAAGACTTTAGAGTTCATATGTTCATGACAACTCAGTTCCAACAAAAGTCCGAAAAGATACCATTGCTTACAGTTTGGATTCAGCAGTAATTTCTAACTAAAATTCCAGTAGAATTTCTGACTAAAATTCCCTTGGCTTTGTTAGCTGTGTTGGGTCACTGCAGCTTACTTCTGATTGCCCATTCATTTCCATTCAGTCTGAATTCCTAAAACACTGAAATTTGGTATTAACAATATCAGTTCATTAATTTCCTAAAATTCCATGGGCGGGCAATTCCATAATGGCACTACTCTTCTCCAAACTCTATGAAATGATAGTTCTGCTTTAGAATTGGAACAAAAGAGAAGCAGCATAGGGAACCAGTTGGCTCAAATTGTCTTCTGTGACTGCATTCTCTTCAGCAAGGGTCTGTTGCTCAAGCTTTTCACTCTTCCTGTCACCCTCATCAACCCTACTGCTCTGCCTTGCATGGCTGGGCCGTCATACTCGAGATGGCTTCCTCCAGGAAATCACCTGATGGGAACAGGTGCCCCACCTGTGAGCTCTCATAACACCCCTTTTTGATCCCTATTATGAAAGTTATCACACTGTTTTATAATTCCACTTCTTCGTGATTCCAGCATCTTTCTACCATAATCTTACTGTCTTTATAATTCCACTGTCTACTTTCTTCTTTGTAATTTCACTCCTGTTTTTAGTATTTTGTTTCCGGCACCTGCCATAAATTTCCAGCACAGCCCATAAATTCACCAATATATATTTACTAAATGAATACACCATGTTAATGGGTTATTAATTATAATTATAAACATAATATTTATGGGAGAGGAGGGAGCAAAAACAAAGCCAGAAAAGATTTTTCAGCTTGAAAACCTTTTGTCACATCTTCTTTGCAATTACTTCAAGGTAACACCTTTTAAGAATTCTAGTCTTTACATCGCCATAAACATGCTTTCCTTTCCTTTTAAGTGTTCTCTTGGTTTAAAATTTAACTATTAAATTTCACATAAAATTTTGATTTTTTTGTTCCACAATCTCATAAGTTAACTTAGAATTTTTCAAATAATGCAGATTTCAGAAAAAATGTGTTATTTCACTGAAGTAAAAGCTCAAAGGGGGAAAGTATGTTGACTAATTTCTTTACCACTGTATCCCAAACTCTTAGAACACTGCCTAGCACATACCGGGTACTCTATAAATATTTATTGAATAAAACCTAGATTCCAACCAATACCCTAATCACATCCTGGATTTGGAGTCATAAAGAGAAGAATCTAGAAAAAAAAAACGAGCATGCCAGACAAATGAACTATTTATCACAGGAGAAAAACAGGGTCAGTGATTTAAAAACTCAGAGGTAAGAGGAAAACTAATCATGGTTCTAGGCCATTAACTAGCCCTTGACCTTGTATACAAGTTATTACTGAAACTCTCAGGGACTCAGTTATGAACTCTGAAAACTGAATCTCATAATACTTACAAAGGTAATTAAAGCATTCAACACAGTGCCCAGCACAAAGAAAGCACTAATCAGGCATGGCTATTGTTGTTATTATTTTGATGGTATTTCCCTTTTATTGGCCAAAGTATTATGAGTGCTATGGCAACCACAAGTGCTGTGTTGCCTTCTCTCCCTAATTCTTTAATTCTATTGGATTTCTGACGAGAGAAATGTCTATATTCCAGTGGCATTTTTGAGTCCCAGGAAGGTGGCTGCTGCAGCTCCTATGATGTGATGAGCAGAGAAAAGTGAATGCAGCTTAGCCTCGAGTGTTGCCAAACCTGTCACCGCCTAAAAAGCCCTTTAGAAGCTATTTTAAAGACTGTTGGTGTTGGTTTCGCTCTTCTCTTTTCTTCTTGCAATTTTGTTTTCATTCTTTGGTTGATTTTACTCTTTCTGTCTCCCTAAGGATGTTCTCAGTGTACACTAGCAACGTTGGGTAGGGCTTCCAGTTCCATACATTTGTTCATGCCCACGTCATTCAAAAACCCTGCTCAATTTCTAATATGTTCAAAGGGACCCCATGCTGGGGAAATGCCGCAAGAGACTCGGTGATAAATATGACATTATGCAAAACATAGTGTGGTATGGTGGGCCAAAGCCTGACTCTGAAGTCACGAAGAACAAGGTTTGAATCCTGGCGAGTCTCAGCCACCAAGCTGGAGTGTATCCTCATCCATAAAATGGGGATGGAGTTAACTGACTTGCAAGATTAATTAAGGATTAGAAATAATTTGGATAAATTACTCAGATCACCTGAGTGGTTAAATAAGTGATGCCTGTAATTATTAGTGTAGCCTATAGTCCCTGCCACAAAACACATAGAAAGAAGTCTCACCAAAATACGTACTAAATACTAATAGACTGAGCGCTTCACTGTGTGGAACATCATGCAAATATGTTTCAGGAAGATGACATGTGGTGGGTGATAGATTCTCCTCTATCATATGCTCAATCGCATCTAAGGGACATCGACTCGAAGTATGGGGAAGCTGAAATCCAATTCTGAAACCTACTCATTACTTTTTAAAATGACTAAATCAGGAAACAATGCCAACAGCTACTTATTTTAATGGAGACATTTTTCAGAAGAAATGTCAACCACAAATCTGTCTTGCCAGATGCATACTATGTTATTTTCTATCATTTTCCTTTTCAACATTGGCAAGCAGAGCAGCCTGAAGGATGAGCAGCTTTCAAGTTTCTATCAGGAGGAGAGAAAAATGGAGTCCTGTTTACTTTTGTTTTTAATTCTTTCTATGTAAAAATCTTATGCTTTCATTTTAAAACAAATAGTATTTACGGGAACATTGTGTGTGTTGGTGTGTGTGTGCACCCATGTGCGGGTGGCTGCTGGGGGGAAGAATGTAGATGATTATAAGGAGAAAATAAAAATCATCCATTATTCTGCAACCAAGAAATACCACTGTTAACATTTTGAGTCTTTCCCATACAGCATTTTTCTATGATTTTTGACAGTATGGTTGCTGAAATCATAGTGTACTATGCTTTAAAATTTTTATAACTTAAAATTATATCATGAGCATCTTTGCAAGACATTGATTGGCAAATTTTTTTCAGAGGCAATTTATTTAGGCTCTCAAAGCCTCCATAATAATGCCCTAGTGTTTCTACTCAATTTAGAAAAGATGTGAAAGTCTTTTGTAAGTCACTTATAGAGCACAGAAATGAAATTATTTATTCTGATCCACATGACTTGAGTTGAAAGGCCATATTTATTACATATCTACAGAGCACTCTGCAGATCACTGGGGGACCAAGAAAAGACAGAGCCTTATACCAAAGATTTTACAGTCTGATCCACCGATGAAGCTAAAACATGAAAACATCAAGAAAAGCAGAGGGTTAAGCTTTCCTTTTGACTGCAAGTGTAACTTTGCCTTAATTATTTTTAAAAAGTTCTCAGATCTTGAATTTCTTCTGTACATGGCTCTTTCAATTTTAAAATGAATCATGCTTCAGAGAATTAGCTTTTCTTACCTCAAACATAATTATAATTTTACCCACAATAAAGTAATTTTCCAGTTGAACAGTAGATTTCCAGCCCCCATCAAAAAAAAAAAATGGAGTCTATTTTTGTAAACTCAGATCATTTATAATGATTGCTTTAAATTAAAACTAGTATTTTTATGCAGAAAAAAATCCCCTGAACTCAAAAATAAAAGTAATAGAAAAGATAATTATGGAATGAGAAAATTCCTTAATATTCTGTTAATCTATGTTATAGCAAAAAGTAAACTCTTTTTGCCACGGCATATAAGGATTATTTTTGTATAATTATCATATTACTATGGAAAATTTGTGTTTTTTATGTCTGGAGAGTAGAATTATGAATGGTTTTTATCTTTTTTTCTCCTTATCTACAAATTTTTCTACTATAACATATATTCTGTCAATAATATAAAAATTGTTAAAAACTACATCACTTGAAAATCAAAACTAACAGTAAATCAGCCAGTTCAAATAAATAAGAAGTGGGAGAATTTTGCTTAAATTGATAAAGCACAGCAATATGGTGTCTACAGGAAACCAATGAAATGTTTTTCATAAGGGAAAAGTACATACTAAGCCTACTTGAACTCTTTGTAAAGCTTCTCCCCACATACCCACTACCTTTACTTCATGTTCCTTATTTAGTTTCATGGTATGTCAAATACCTGTCACATTTAGTAGCAGTGTTTTTATCTCCCTCCATGAAATCTACTGGTAATTAATGCTATCAAAAGTTGTCCAACACTAAATCACTTAGAGCCAAAAATTGAACTAACAAACTAAAGGATGGCTCTTGGGTTAGCTGAGGACAGAGAGAAATTGCAATGGGACACATAGAGGGTTTAGTAAGATTTAGAAGAAAATGTAAGAATAGCATAGGGAAAAAGACAAATGGAGCAGTTAGCACAAAGGAGAAAGAAATGGATTTTCTTAGGGCTCAGTCCAAGGAAGGCACTAGGTTGTCTGTTTATTAATTCAATAAGAATGCATTGTTGGTGGTGATTAGATTGTAAATGAATAATTTTGAGAGAATTTGAGTAAAAGCAACATCTTACACTAGTAGAGGAAGATGAGGCAAGGAGAGGAAGGGAACATAGTCAAAGATGTGGAGAGAGAGGAGTCAGCTGTCCACATTTGCTTTTGTGAGAAGTCAAGTAAGATAAAGGCTGAAAAAAAAATGCCTGTCTATTTTAACAATTGGAAGGTAGGTTGTGAATTTTATCATTCACTGCTCATTTGGTCGAATGACAGAGATACCAGATTGGGATAGACAGATGGGGGGATGAGACATTGGACCTGGAAAGGCAGATGTTGAAAATTCAAAACATTTGACTGTGAAGGAAAGAAAGAAACTAAAGCAGTAGTTAGAGGGAAAGTGGATTTGAGGAAAGAGTTTTGGGTTAGTTTGTGTGTTGGTTGGTTTTGGTTTTGGGTCACATTGTCCGTGTTTTAGGGAAAAGAGATCCAAATGGGCCTCAATGCTGGTAAAAGGACACAGCTGCAAGGAAGAGGCTGACACTGACCTTGTGATGTATTCTTATCTAAAGACCTTATCTACAGGTCTAGAAGAAAAGGAAAGCAGCAATTCAACTAAATTCAACAAATATGTTTTAAGTCTTCAAAGGCTAGGAATCAAAAATGAGCAAGATAAATGCCCTGTCTTTCAGGAGCTACAATTTGATGGAAACTCACTTATGGCAAGGGTATCCAAGGGAAGAGACAGAAAGCCACATAAATAATATCTGTCAACATAGAGTCCAGAAGAAAATGACCAAAAGAGTAAGAAAGACCAGTGCAAGTCCACAGGCCAGTGCAAACGCTTCCAGCTGGTCTCCTTAACACTCCCTAGACATGCTTTCCCAGTTCAACCTCCCTAGTTTACTTCCTCTTGTTTAAGTTGCTACCTTTCACATGCTATCTTCTGTCCTTGTTGTTTTACCTTTTCCCCCTGACTCTTCCAGCCCCTATTGATCTTCCCTACTTCTGAGTTCTTTTACTACTCAACACTTGCACCCCACATTTTAGCTCTTAACTATTTCCTGGGAGGCTGTGAGGTGTTAAGGGAAGGAACACCAACTTTGATCTCCAGGTACCCTGGTTCCAATCCAGCCAAAATCACTTTCTACCTATAGGACCCGAGCAAGTCCTGTATCTAGATGCTCTATCTCGACAATGGGGAGATAAAGCTACCTCTGAAGGTTACTGTCAAGAGTAAATGAAATAGTAAGTATAAAGCAACTGAAACAGTTTGTGCTCTTGACCCAGACTGTGTTGGTTAGAGTCTAGGTTCTCCTGTGGCATATTGGGCAGGTTACTTAACCTATGAGTAGCTCATATTCCTCGATCAAAAGGAATACCTAACTGGTACCTAACTCATAAAAGTTGTTGAGAAGAATGGAGCAATAGAGAAAATGAGACACTGTAGATAAAGGGCTTAAAACAACACTAAGCATAGAGTAAGTACTATGTAAATGTTATTATTATTTTCTTTACTGCTTTGTATTATCAGAATAAGAAATAGTTTACCTAAAGTGTTTTCTATTTACTCTCTAGCAATGTTAATATTTCTAGTTTTCATATAATTTCAGTGAGCAGTGTTTTAGTTTTAAGTACATTTTATTAATTATGCTATTACAGTTGTCCCACTTTTTTTTTCTCTTTGTCTTCCTCCTCCCAGTACCCCCCTTCACTCCAGCAATGCCCCCTCTTAGTTCATATCCATGGGTTGTACATGTAAGTTCTTTGGCTTCTTCCTTTCCTATACTATTCCTAACCTCCCCGTGTCTATTTTGTACCTACCAATTAAGCTTCTTAATCCCTGTATTTTTCCCCGCATTCTCCCCTTTCCCCCACCCCACTGATAATCCTCCATATGATCTCCATTTCTACGATTCTGGTCCTTTTCTAATTATTTGCTTAGTCTGTTTTTGTTCTTTTTTTAGATTCAGTTGTTGATGGTTGTGAGTTTGTTGTCACTTTCCTATCTATAGTTTTGATCTTTTTCTTAGATACATCCCATTAACATTTCATATAATAATGGCTTGGTGATGATGAACTCCTTCAGCTTTACCTTGTCTGAGAAGCACTTTATCTGCCCTTCCATTCTAAATGATAGCTTTCCTGGCTAGAGTAATCTAGGTTGGGGGTCCTTGATTTCCATCAAATACTTGCCAGTACCTTCTAGCCTGCAAAGTTTCTTTTGAGAAATCAACTGATAGTCTAATGGGAACTCCTTTATAGGTAACTCTCTGCTTTTCTCTTGCTGCTTTTAAGATTCTCTCCTTACCTTTTGCCTTTAGCACTTGAATTATGATTGTCTTAATGAGGTCCTCTTTGGGTCTAACTTGTTTGGGACTCTATGAAATTCCTAGACTTGTATGTCTATTTCCTTCACCAGATTGGGGAAGTTTACTTTCATTATTTTTCAAATAAGTTTTCAAGTTCTTGTTCTTCCTCTTCTCCTTCCAGCACCTCTATGACTCAGATATTGCCACATTTGGAGATATCGCAGAGTCTTCTTATTCTCTCCTTATTTTTTTTGTTTTTTGTTTGTTTGTTTGTGTGTTTATGCATTTTTGTGTCTTCATTCTGTGCTGGTTGACTGTTTATTTCTTCCTTATGTTCCAAATCTTTTATTTGAACCTTGGCTTCCTTCCTTTCACTGTTGGTTCCCTAGGGATTTTTCTTTATTTCACTTAGTGTAGCCTTCATTTCTTCCCTTATGTATTTGCCATACACAACAAATTCTCTGATTTTCCTTATCACAGGTGTTTTCAACTCTGCATCTGATAGGTTGGCTGTCTCCATTTCACTTAGTTCTTTTTCTGGAGTTTTGTTCCGTTCTTTCATTTGAACCATATTTCTTTGTTTCCTCAATTTGGCAGCCTCCCTGTGTTTGTTTCTGTGTAATAGGTAGAGCTGCTTTGACTCCCTTCTTGGTGCACCTGTTATATTGTAAGGGGCAGAGCCTCAGGTATTGACCAGTGTGAGAAAACTGCTTCACAGCTTGGTGGCACTGTATGTGGGGGAGGAGTTGGAGAGGGAACAATGCCACTCAGCTCTAGCCCCATTTCCAGTCACTTCCCCTACTTCCCGTTTCAATAGGTGCCCTTCTAGCTGCTGCCCTGATGCTAAATCCTTGACTGGGTAGGTTTGCATATGTTCTAGGACCATTCAGGTCCTTTAAATGGACTCTGAGAGACTGGCAGTTTCTTCTTCAGCCCTAAACCCCACTGGATTTTACAGCCAGAAGTTATGAGTCTTTATTGCCCAGGGCTGAAACCCTGGGTTGCAAGGTCTTTTCTGGGGCTGGGATGGCTCACTCCCCAGGTGTCCCTCTCAGTTTTTACCCACCACACATGAATGTGGGATGACCCTCTCCACCATCCACCACCACTGCCTCTCTGCCACTGCCTCAGCACTGCCACACTGTGTCCTCTCTGCTCCAGCTCCCCAGCTCTGCCCCTCCTACCCATCTGGATGAATATTTCTTCTTTAAATCTTTGGTTATTGGACTTCCATACAGTTCGATTTTCTGGCACTTATGGTCATTTTTAGTGTTATAGTTCATTATGATCTCTCTTAGGTTGTATGAGGAGGCAAAGGTGTGTTTACCTACACCTTCATCTTGGCCAGAAGTCCACAATATCTTAATTTTAAAAAACTTCTTTTGAATTGTTTTTTCTTTCCATTATGTATTTTTTAAATGGCCTATATTATGTATGCTTTTCCAACTGTAGTTCAATATTTTTATACTTTAGAACTGCTAAAAGTTCTGGGTCCAATTCTAATGTGTGCTGGGGAGAAGAGGGGTTCCTTACATCAATAAGAAATTCTCTGGTGCCAGCTGGATGTCCTACAACCTAACTCAATTCTGACACCGTCTACCTGGAGATAGCATCAGATCCTATAAGTTGAGAACTCAGTTTCGCAAGACTGCTGCCACAAGCCCCTCTTCAGAAGCCAGGTCATCACCTGTGCTGTTGATCCACTGGCTATAGATGGGAAGTTCCAATGAACCCTGTCTTGGATTTGATTAATTTGCTAAAGTAGTTTACAGAACTTAGAGAAACATTTTACTTACTAGATTGTCAGTTTATTATAAAAGGATATAACTCAGGACGAGCCAAAAGGAAGAGATGCAGAGGGCGAGGTATAAATGGCAAGGAGCTTCCATGCCCTCTCCTGGTGTCCTGCTCTCCATGAATCTCCACACATGCTCACCAACCCAGAGGCTCTTGAACTCTCCCTCCTTTTCGGTTTTTATGCAGGCTTCTGTAGATAGGTATGATTGATTAAGTCATTGGCCATTGGTGATTAAACTCATTATTCAGCCCCTCTCTTCTCCCTGGAAGTTAGAAGTCAGTGGTGGGACTGAAAATTCCAACCCATTAATCACAAGGTGGGTTCTGCTGACAACCAGGTCCCATCCTGAGGTGTGGTCCAAAAGTCTCTATTAACATAACAAAAGACACCTTCACCATTCTCAGCATGTAGGAAATTCCAAGTGTTTTAGGGGTTCTGATTCAGAAACAGGGACAAAGACCACATATGTATTTCTTATTATGAGTTCTAATATCACAGCTGCCATTACCTGCCCAAGCATATAAAATGATCTGGAATGTTACAACTCATGAGTTTCTGGAAAGACCACTAGGCATCCATTTGATCCCTCTTCTTAGCTTGTATTATACTTCCTTATCCTAGACATAAAAAATAGAATATTAAATAATTAAAATAACAAAGCCATAAATTATGCAAATTACATTTTATTTAAAAGGTATTCCAACAGAAAACTTACTCTAAGGCAGATGTTAACAGCCAATGCACAGAAGAAATAAAGATGATCAACAAATACATTACAAAATTTTTTTACTTCACTGATCATCAGAAAAATCAAATCAAAAATAAGACACCATTATTATATGTGTCTAACTAAGAAAACATTAAAGCATAATATTCAGTGTTGGCTGGTAATCTAAATTGTTGCCACCTTGAAAGTTGGCATATGTAGCCAGAGCTTGTGCATGCCTTTTGAGCTAATAATTTCACTCCTAGAAATCTGTCCTGATGAAATGACCACGGATAAGGATAAGTGTTTATGAATAAGAATATTCATCAAAGATATGTCCACTTCCTTGGTGATCTCATCCACCCTCACATTTATAAATTCTCTGTACACTGCTGACTCCCAAATTTATTTCTCCAAGTGCAATCTCTTCCTTGAGCTCTGGACTTCAATATCCAACTGCCCACTTGACATCTCCATCTGGGCGTCTAATAATCATCTCAAACTTAATATGTACAAAATTACCTCCTGCCTCCTGGTCCCCCACCACTCACACCCCCCAACCTTGCTCTACTCCAGTTTTCTCTATTTCTGCTGATAGCACCTCTATCTTACAACAGCTTGAGCTAAAAGCTTTGTAATCTTTAATTCCCCTCTAATTTCAGATCCCACATTCAATCTGTCAGCAAATCCTATTGGCTTTCCTCCAAAATCCCACTCTTATCAGAACCTGCACCACCACCACCCTGGGCACACCATCTCCCTCCGGGTTTATCACAAAGCCTCCTAACTGGTCTCCCTGCTTCCAGTCCTTTCCCCTGCAGACCAAGAAAACATATTTCAAAGCTAACAGAATATATCACTCCCGTGTTTAGACAGTTCCCCCTACTGTCTCTGAGTACCCCAAGCACAATTTCCCCACAAGGCCTCTCTTTAGCTACTCCCTATGTCTGTTTCTTGATATCCACATGACTTCTTTCTTACCCTCTTCGAGTCTTTTTCAGATGTTACCTTCTCGTGGAGATCTTACTTGACCCACTTTTCAAAATTGCAACATCCTTTCACCTACTCTCCCTATCCCTTCTACCTGCTTTATTTTTCTCCAAGATATTTATTACCTTCTAGTATATATTAATTAATTTTTTTACTGCCTACCTCTCCCCATTTGATAGTAAGTGCCATTAAGGACTGAGCTAAAACATTGATAAATTACTAAGTGATTTTAAATTGGCTCTTCGGTTATATGTTTTCCAAACAGAAGACTCAGTGTTTTTTCTATTACCGGTACTTGAATAATGACATTGAGGCAAATTAGCCCTCAGTCCATTACTGTTTAAATGTCAGTGGTGTATGTGAAGTATCATCAAACCTCAGAAATGCTAAATTCTGCAGGTACTTTCTTTTGGCCTATGGTGCCAAAACTTATTATTCTCAAGAGAACTCATGAAGTGTGTTATAGAGGGTTCTTTTTCCTTCTGTTTGAATAACATGATAATTCTTTAATAGTTTTACATACATCTCTAAAGATTGGTAGATGTCATCTTAGTTTAAGGATCTAGTTCAATTTAACAATCAAAAGGTAAATTCATTACTCCTTAATCAATCTATACTATTTGTTTTTAATACCAGGCTATCAAATGTTTGGTTCATTAAAAAAGTGCTCATTTTCATTTTTATTCAAAGGAGCATTTGTTATCCATTTTACAGATGCTAAACTGAGGCTCAGAAGGTTAAATGACCTTTCCAAAATCAGATAGTATAAGATAAAGCCAGATTTTAAACCAAGATTGATCAACTCCAAGACTTGTTCTTTCTCCAATATACGACCTCAAATGTATTTAAAAAATATACATGTTAACAAAGAAAGCAACCTAAAATTTTAAGGAAGTGTTATATTAGTGAATTGTTTTTTCCATGAAACAGATACTATTTTTATTCTCTCCCTAATTTTTGTCTTCCAATAAGTCACTTTCACATCTCTCTTGTAATGCTGTAGGCTCACCTAAATTGTTTAAATTAATCTTCTTTTGTCACCTTAGTTATCACATGTATAATTTTTGTATCTTTTGTATTAGTTAAGCATGAGAGCTATAGTAATTTTGGCCTCTTCCATCTGCCTTTCTGAAGAAAAATGGGACTGTATTACCTTTTATATAATATAAAATAATAAATACCAATTGTTTAAAATAAGAAGCTATCATATTGGAATTATTTGAATTGCAACAAAATTGTGTTTTGCTTCAGAAATAATTATTACTTTTACAAGGTAGTAAACATGTTTTTTAACTTAATTGTTTTTAAGTTTTGATTTTAGAGAGAGGAGAAGGGAGGGAGAAAGAGAGGGTGAGAAATATCGATGCGAGGGAGACATACGATTGGTTGTCTTCTGTACAAGCCCTGGCTGGGGATCAAACCGGCACCTTTCAGTTTGCCGGACGATACCCAACCAACTGAGCCACACTGGCCAGAGCAAGGTAGTAAACATTTAATTAGTTTCAGGAAGCATTTTGACAAAAGCATGTGGGATAAATTCATCAAAAGTTATTTAAGGAAATAGGCAAATTCTTGAGTTTAGAGTCCAGCCGTGCTCTTCCAAAAAACACACTCTAAAGCCACTGCCCGTACATGCCATTTCCAATATGGCATTTATTATTGCTCAGACCTAGCAATTATGTCTGCTTTGAGAAAGCCACATCATTTCCCCATATTGCTTTTCTTCCCAAAACAGCCTACCATGCTGTTAAGGGAAGCTTTTCTCAGCCTCCTGTTTCTGCCCTTGCAGACTGAAGCTGATGTGACGGGAGCAGCTGGCCGAGTCTGGGACTAGAGGTGAGGCAGATGCCTACTTGAGGGCTCTGATCCCACCTCGCTGGTTCTCACCTGCTCACTTCTGTCCCAAGCAGCAGGGACACAGCTTTTGTTTTCACACTTCACCTCCAGCCCTGTGGGGAGCTCCAGCAGTGAGCTTGGCTGCCTGACACTTTTTCCCCTGTAAGTCGCTGAAAAGTGAGTAAGCCCCAAATCTCAAAGCTGAAAGGAAGTAAATTCTACCTTTTGGCTTCAAACAAATCATCGCCTAAGTTGTCTCTTTCACAAAACCTCAGGCAGCCCCAAAGCCTTACAGCCTCTCTCAGAGTAAACCTTTCACTCCAAGCCGAAGAAATTGCAAACGGACTGGAGGGCATTTGGATTACAGTTTATTTTCCAACTTCATGTGTGATAAATGAATAATCCACTGTCTTAGTTAAATGGGGTTTTAAAAACTTCAGAGATAGATCAAGATTGTCAGAAGGGACAATGGGCGGGGTAGAAATACTGAATGACGTGCCTCCTCTTGATATTCTTCTGTTTAACACAGTGTCTTCTATTGGAAAGTCACAGAGTGGAAGGAAAGGAGTATTTTACCTCCCTTGTGCAAGAAGTGAGATACAGGCCTCCAACCCCTGGCCCAGTGCAGTTTAGCAAGTCTGCGAGCAGTGCACGGCCAGCAGCTTGGGCTCCGGGCTCCCAGACCCTTCCTTCCAGCTAGGCGTTGCTTCAGAATAGCTCGGTGCCTCAGCACTTAACCAGTCAAGCACTTCTGGGGTTATTCCTACTGTCCATTATTAACTTGAAGTTAACAGTGACTGCCATACTTAGTTCTAAAGCCTCCTTTCTAAAGCCTTCTTTTACCAGTTCTGCTTTTTAATTTTTTAAGTATGCATGGCTGAATGTCACTTTTTATTACCTAAGTCCATCCTATGTGAAACAAGAGAGGATGTGGGCATGGGGAGACTGCCAGTATCCCAAATCTCCATTCACATGTCTTCACCCAGTTAAGAGGCTTCTCTCTTGCCGTCAGAATTCTGCTAAGCGCTTCATTCATGTGCTTTTATTCTCACTACAGCTATCACATGATGGGGAGCCCTTCTTGGCATTACTCAGAGCCTTCCAAGAACATATTCATGTGGATGACTTTAAAGTAGCTTGTCTAGGAGTTGGCTGTCAAGGCTGTCCAGGTAGGCAAAAGGGAGCAGGCACCCAACTTTATCATTTTCCCTGAAGCCTAGTGATCTCCAGATGGAAAGAATATATTACCGGCCTGGAGGTGCTGTTTGCAAAGGGGCTTTCAAAGGAGGTAGTAAAAGCAATAAGTTTAGAAGTCAATTCAGTGGCATTTTTAGGCCTGCTAGTAAGTCCCTTCCTGTCTGGGATCCCCTGATTTGGTTCATTTTTATTCTCACTGTTGCTTACCTGTCAGACATTTAAGAATCTACTGGAAAGCACCCTAGCTGGTGTAGCTCAGTGGATTGAGCACGGGCTGCGAACCAGGCATCACAGGTTCGATTCCCAGTCAGGGCACATGCCTAGGTTGCAGGCCATGTCCCCCAGCAACCGCACATTGATGTTTCTCTCTCTCTCTCTTTCTCCCCCCCTTCCCTCTCTAAAAATAAATAAATAAAATCTTATAAAAAAAAAAGAATCTACTGGAAAGCAAGGGTATAAAGAATATGACTTTCTAAGTGCTCAGGTCACATTCTGATGGTGGCTCCATTGCCACCCACATAACATTGGAGCATCTCACCTTCCACTGGGGCCTAGAACACAGAAATAACTCCTACTCTACAAGATGATGAGGAGGATTTAAAAAGATAACTTTGCTAAGGAACCTAGCATTTAATAATTGTTTGATACTTGAAAGTCTCTGTTATTTACCACTTCATTTTTGGTGTGCAAACTAGAAAATAATGGAGGAAAAATAGGGAATAAAATTTTTAGTTATGAAGTTCTGATACTTACTAACACTCCTTGGAGAGATGCACCCTGGGGGTTCATCCTCATTCCTCTCTTCTCAGAGGAACTGAAGTGACGGAACTACATGATTCATGCACCCCTCCATGAGAGCCTGTGCTCCTCTGAGCCTTTAGAGCTCTCCCATCTGCCCTTGACTTTGTTATTTGCATTCCTGATGCTTATTAATGCAGCATCCACTGTTAGCGTGTGCTTTTCTTTGCTAAATCACAAATAAACCACTCTATATACATTTTTAATCACTGACACCAGACCTTGAAGGGCACCACTAAGTTTTTTTTAAAGGTTTCCTTCAAAATCCTACAGTGAATCTTAAAAAAGTGCTTCAAAAAATTCTAAGAACAAAAATTTCTCAACGAAGAGAAATGCCTGCCATTTTCTCTTTCATGGCAACAATTAAGAAAATGCAGGGACTTGTAATAGAACAACAATAAAATATAGAATAAAGTTTTAAAAAAGAAAGAAAATGCAGGAACTTAGCCCAGTCATGATAACACTTCTGTGCAATTAGACACGAAAATCGAACATCCAGGGACTCCCACACAGTTGCCCATACCTTTCTCATGGCAAAAAAAAAAAAAAATTGTTACTAAACTCCAGCATTCTGGGGAATTAAAAAAAGAGAATTTCTAACAAAACTGTTAAATCTTTACATTTAATATTCTAAAACAGAAGTATGACTGTCATTTTTAATACATTGAACTCAGTAATGTCAAAATGCCAATGTTTAAGAGTTAATTTCTGAAACTATTCTTTCTTTGATCAAGAAAAATTATGTACCAAATCACTTTGGATGCATAGGGATTGAGATTTACTCATGCAAAAAGTAGCTCTGTGTAAAAGGAACCCTGGAAGTCTTGTAGCCATCTGAATGCCACTGGAAAAAAATCTGTGGCTGTAATTTCCAAACATTTTTACATTCTTATAAATAATTGTAGTACATGTGTACATACACAGTGAAAGCATCATGTATGTAATTGAGTGCCTAATGTTTGTTCTCAGACTTTCTGCATCAGTATTTACCATTTCAGAATCCCACCTCAGTACCACTTTAAGGCTGCCTAGTATTCTGTTGTAGGGATCTATCTAATTTACTTAGCCGCTTTTTTATTCTTTGATGTTTAGGTCTCCAGGTTTTTACCATTATAAAGATATGACAAGCACCGTTGTTTATTTATGTCCACATTTTTAATTATTATTTTTTCAGAATTGTTTCCAAGTAGTGAAGTTGCTGGGTTTTTTTAGAGTTGATACATATTGCAAAATCACTTTCTAAAATGAGCTTTTGACAGTTCACACACCCACCAGTTGCACAGAGTCTCTGGCACCCTGAGCTCTCACCAGCACTGAGCACTGTCATTTTAGAAACATACTTTATAGTTGAGACACAAACTAAAAAATGAAAGATCTCAGATGCCATTGAGTGTAGCCTTTCATTTGGTAGAGAATTTGTCTTCTTAACTGTATAACTGTGAGTTCCTTGAGGAGGATGGCTCTATCTTACCTGTCATTAGAATACTAACCTCACATATGGTAATGCAGCAATGTTTGTTGAGTTAAAGAGTAAATAAAATAATAAATGTATGATTGAATAGACTCCTTAATAGATAGCAATCTGATTGCCACATTGTTATTCAAAATTTCATTGTACACTGTCTGAAGTAAATTGAAAATGCTTTTGATGAAGTAAATATAGTCGTCTCTTTTTAAATTAGCTCCTAAATCTTAAATACTACACTGTAATAAGCACATCAGAATATTATTCTAAATAACATCAAAAACTGCCCAAGAAAATGTATGTATGTTTCTCAGCCCATAGAAGTACATAGGTTGGGTAGATTTGACATTTCCGCAGTTTCCATTTAGAACACCAGCACTCTCCCACTGAATGGGTTCTAGCTCAGAGTCTGTACACACACACCTGAAACTGGCACCTTAATTCTTGACCAAAGCATGTGCCAAAAATATGGACTTTAGTTTTAACTTCTTGTTTGCTTACCATTCTCAGTACTATTTCATAATAATTTAAAATTGGTAAGCAAATTTCTTTTAAAATTCAGTCATTCCAGAAAAGCTGAGGGAGTTTGTCCTTGAACTGTTCCTAGCTTAGTTTTCTCAGCCAAGAAAAATGCCCTTGGGCATGCTACTATTCTTTCTCTTCTACTTTGTTTGCTAGTACAGTGACCAGTTCGTTCTTCAAGTCATTATTATGAAATCCTCCCAGACAAGAATTTCCTTTGGGCTTAGTTAAAGTTCTCTATTACAGTTCTTTTATGACAAAAGAAGTAATGCTTTTTGTGAAGAACCAAGAAAAAAGGAAGCAAAGAGGTCAATTTTACTAATATCCTTTCCAATTATGCTTTATTCTTGAGACTTATTTTTCATAAGAACAGTTTTGTTTTAGGGAGTTAATATATAATAGAGATACATAAAAATTATCATTGCAAAAACAGTTAATACATTATTTTCATCTTCATTAAGTTTCTCTGATTCCTCAATTTTAATTATATTAGTAATGCATTCTTATCAAACTCATAAAATTAATCTTCCTTTTCACTTGGGCCTTACATAATATCAATAATAAGGTCACTAATTTCCTCTGTGCTTCTTATGTGCCATGCAATGAGCTAAGTGACCCATATTTATCATCTTATTTAGTCTTCTCAATACCACTGTGCTTTAAGGGATCATTAGTCTCATTTTAGTCTCGATAGAGAGACTTAAAACTACTTGGCCAGATAATGCAGCTCAGAAGAGCTCTATGATTTAAGCCAGTCAAAACCTGTGTTCTTGGTGCTGCAAAGTATGCACAGCAGTTCAGATCATTGACCTAAAGCAGGAATACCAAAATATTTTCTCCGACAGGCCGAGCTTAATGAGTGATCCACTCAGATGCTGTGCTGAACCTAGTGAGCAATCTGAGCACTCTGAGTGTCTTGGTCCCCTAGTAGTATCTACGGTAAAGGCAGGAAAAAGGAAGTGAAGACTTGCGTGCTGGGGACTAGCCATGCCAGGCCTAAAGGAAATAATACCAGGATGTCTCTAGAGTGTTGATGCTTTGTGCCCCAGCTACATTCTCTTCGTGTTTTGTTCAGCATGGGAAAGGATTTTTGTTTGTTTGGTTGGTTGCTTGGTTTTGCTTTTAGAATTGCTGTAGGTCCCAAATACAGGGTCTGGCCAAATAGCACCCCTTTTTTATTGCAAACTCTTTTATTACAAAATCGTAAGCATGTAATTCTGTGATATGACAATATCACAATTATGCACAACATATGACATTTTAGGTGAAATACTCAAATTAAAACTATAAATTATTACATCCATATGATTACCCTACCAACCACCCTCAAGCAGGCATTACTTCTGCCTGACCCTATATTTTGATAGAATGAATTTTCAACTGTTCTCTAGAGCTGCTTCCTATGTCCCTGTCTGGGGATATTGCGCAGTAGATAATCCATAAGGCTAGGACACTGGATCATCTTACTGCTGCACTAGCCACTTCTTTTCTATGCCCACACAATAGAATGCAGCTAGTCAGGGAGGCCACAGCAATCAAACAGATCCAAAGTGTTAGTTAGTTTCATGCAGGAGACAGTGACATGTAAGAAAAGGATCAGTTTGGAATTCGGAAGACTGGGAATGGCTCTAACCCTGCCTCTTGCCACATGTGTGACCTAATCACTTCTGAACCTGTTTTGTCATCTTTGGAAATGGATGTCATAATTATCTATTTCACTAAGTTACTGTGATGCTCAAGTGAGCGTGTATAGGTACAAATATATTGTCAACTACCAAGAGCTATGTATTTTAGTTTCTAGACATTTGTGTGTGATAGCTAATGCTTTATTTCACAGTTTTCTGTGGAAAAAAAACAGCAGTAAAAGTCATGGTTCAGTGTTTAACACACTCACCACAGCCTCAGACTTCTGGTGCTGCATAAAAACTCAAGAGGGCATCACTGGTTTATGTCACTCAAGACTCCAGACGATGAATAATAATTAGGGAGCATGACAATATTTGATTCAGAGTCTACTGCCACACGGTTCAGGCTCCATCCTTATCATGCTTACTTACTCACTTAATGCAAGTCAAGAGAGAGTGCAAGTGGTTTGAGGAAGGTACTGATGGGCTAGGGAAAGGAGCCTACTATGTCTGCAGCTAATGCCAAAACCAGCTAATGAGTGAAAACCTAAGTGCACTCAGTGCTAGAGAAAGCCTGTCTTTTCTTTTTCTTTTTTATTACTGACTTCACCAGTGGTGCATGTAGGTATTCCTGTGGGTCTTCTCTTTGATTTTCAAGAACCATTGACACTTTGGTGTTGTATTTACCAGAAAGGTTGTACAATGTAAGTCAAATTTAAAAGGACGTGGGTAAAACGAGAAGTAAACAGGAGTCCAGTTTCATTAAGTGACACCATCAAGTCACATTGCTCTATAATAAAGTTGAAATAAGCAATTATATCACTCTACTTGAGTGTTCAAAGTAATAAGACAATCACTTGCCCTCAAAGCACGTACTCTCCCCATCTGTTGTGAGTTCTGTTTCCCCTCTTGGACTGCGTTGTGTTGTCATTCTCAGTTTCTCTCATGACCCACCTCTCTTCTCCTCATACTCTCTGTGGGGGCTCAAAAACAATGTATCAGACTCCCTGGGAGTGGGGTCCTCTCCACCTGGATGTCCTGAAGCCAAGTTAAAACACCTGTTCATGACTGAATTTACAATGTCTGCCCTTCTCTAAACCTTCTTTCTTCCTACATGCTTACCTTACTAAATGTCAACACCATCTCCTGATGAGACCATGACAAAAACCTCAGTCACCCATGACCACCCTCTCTCACCTACTCCCATGTCTAATCAGTGCCCAAGTTCTTGTCATCTTGACTTCTAGCTATACCTTCAGGTTGGCCTCTCCTCTTTATTCCTGCTACTACAGCTTTTATTTTGTGTCTGCCCACTTCCTTTCTTCCTGCTAGCATTGCTACAATAGCTCACTGCTTTCCATTTCTCCAACCCAGATATGTACCCTCATGTCAATTAAATGCTTAAATCCTTCATTGTTCCCCTACCTCTCAAATAACATGAAGATACCTTGGCATGAATATTAGTCTATTCCACTATGTTTCTTTCTTACTCTGTTGAAATACTAATGGTTCCATAATGAGGGATGCATTTTCATACCACTGAGCTTTTGTAAAAGATGTTACCTTGCAGACTTCTGGCCAAGATAGAGGCATAGGTGAATGCACCATGCCTCCTCGCACAACCAAGATAGGGACAACAACAATTTAGAAACAGAATGACAACCAGAACTGACAGAAAATTAATCTGAATGGAAGTCGGACAACCAAGAAGTTGAAATAGACCTGTTCATCCAGACCGGTAGGAGGGGCGGAGTCAGGCAGTCAGGTGTGGGTCCTGGTTAGGAGAGCAGAGATTGTTGGGACAGGGCACTTAAGACATCCGAGGCCGTGTAAGGCAACCAGGGTGCGCAACACCTCAGCAGGTGGACCCTGAGTGTGCTAACAGCAGCTGGCAGACCCCAGCTGAGGGGTGGCAACCAGCAGACCCAGTGAGGCAGCGATTGTAAAGCAAGGCAGTGCACACAACCCAGGATCCCAGCGCTGGGAAATAGAGCCTCGGGACACTGATTGAGGACACAAGTGGGGATTGAGGCTCACGGAGATACACCCAGCCTCACAGGAGAGGTCCTTGGAGAGTCCCACGGTGTGCACAAGCCCAACCACATGGGAATTGGCACCAGAGGGGCCCAGTTTGCTTGGGGGAAACCACAGAAGGGACTGAAGTCCCATGGAGGATGGACCAAGCGCCATCGTTCCCTCTCGACTCCACCCCCACATAAACATCACAACCCAGTGACTGGGGTGCCCAGCCCTGGTGAACACCTAAGGCTCCGCCCCTCACTGTAATAGGCGAGACCAGACAAAAAACAAACAGAAAAAAAAGAGAGAGAGAGAGAGAGAGAGATGGCTCAAACAGAAGACCAAAGGAAAACCCCAGAACCCATCCTTTTAAGCAACCAAGAGATAGCTGACCTATCAGACAC
The DNA here is from genome assembly GCA_004024845.1 of Tonatia bakeri. NCBI lineage: Eukaryota > Metazoa > Chordata > Mammalia > Chiroptera > Phyllostomidae > Tonatia > Tonatia bakeri. The sequence goes on from PVIA01004276.1 coordinate 114,904, forward strand.
ACAGTTCAAAACACTGCTGATCAGGAAGCTCACAGAATTGGTTGATTTTGGTTGCAAATTAATGAAAAAAATGAAGGTTACAATAAGTGAAATGAAGAAACATACACAAGGAACCAATAGTGATGGAAAGAAAGCTGGGTCTCACATCAATGGAGTGGACCAGAAGGAAAAAAGAAACAACCAATCAGAAAAGAATGAACAGATGAGAATTCAAAAAAATGAGGAGAGGCTTAGGAACCTCCAGGACATCTTTAAATGTTCCAACATCCAAATTATAGGGGTATCAGAAGGAGAAGAGGAAGAGCAACAAGTGGAAAAGTTATTTGAACAAATAATAAAGGAGAACTTCCCCCAATTTGGCAAAGGAAATAGATTTCCAGGAAGTCCAGAAAGCTCAGAGAGTCCCAAAGGAGTTGAACCCAAGGAGGAACACAGCAAGGCACATCATAATTACATTAGCCAAGGTAAAAATGAAGGAGAGAATACTAGAAGCAGCAAGAGATAAGGAGACACTAACCTACAAAGGAGTTCCCATCAGACTGTCAGCTGATTTCTCTAAAGAGACCCCAAGAAGGGGCTGGAAAGGAGTATTCCAAGTCATGAAAGGCAAAAATCTACATCCCAGATTGCTCTATCCAGCAAAGCTTTCATTTAGAATGGAAAGGCAGATAAAGTGCTTCTCAGATAAGGTCAAGTTAAAGGAGTTCATCATCACCCAGCCCTTATTTTATGAAATGTTAAAGGGACTTATCTGAGAAAAAGAAGATTAAAAAAAAAACATGTAGAGTAAAATGACAGCAAACTCACAATTATTAACAACCACACCTAAAACAAAACCAAAAGACACTAAGCAAACAACTAGAACAGGAACAGAACCATAGAAACGGAGATCACATGGAGGATTAGCAACAGGGGAGTGGGAGAAGGAGAGAGGAGGAAAAGGTACGGAGAATAAGTAGCATAGATGGTAGGTAGAAAATAGACAGGAGGAGGGCAAGAATAGTATGGGAAATGTAGAAGCTAAAGAACTTATGACACATGGACATGAACTAAAGGGGGGGAATGTGGGTGGGAGAAAGTGTTCAGGATGGAGGGGAATGAAGGGGGGAAATGGAACAACTGTAATAGCATAATCAATAAAATATATTTTAAAAAATGTTACTTTGCATACTTTTTACCTTTGGAGAATTCCTACTCATTCTTTGCAACTTAATGAAATCTTTCTCCTTTGTGTTCCTATAGCAACTTGTAAATACCTCCCTGATAGCACTTATCATGTTGTTTTATGACATTATTTTTCTAAAAATCATGAAACAATTTTGTTCGACACAGCAAAGGAAAGAATCAGAAAACATCAAGTCAGGTCAATAGAAATTCCCCAAACTGAAACACAGAAGGGGAAAAATGAAAAAAAAAAAAACATTAAGCAGGGTAAATAAAAAAACAAACAAAACAGCTGAGCATATAATAACCAAACTCCTGCAAGCAAGAGACAACGATAAAATGTTGAAAGCAGCCAGAGGAAAAAAGACATGTCATATAGAGAGGAACAAAGGTAAGAATCACAGCACCTCTCATCAGAAAACTTGCAAGCTGGAAGACAGCAATGTAAAATCTTTAAAGTGCTGAAATGAAAAAAGAGTCAACAAAGAATTTTGTGTCCAGTGAAAATACCTTTCAAAAACGAAGAGATCAAGAGTTCCTCAGACAAATAGAAGCCGAGGAAATTTGCTGTCAGCAGGCCTACAGTGCAAGAAATATCGAAGGAAAGCTCATTTTTCCTCATTTTTAATTACTCAAAAAGAAAACTGTCTAAAAATCAGTATGCATATATTTTGTGTTTGTTTATAGCACATGTAAAAATAAAGCATATGATAATGTAAATTGTAAAAATGATGAAAAATGCATGAGCACAAAAGATGAGAGGTAGGATTTTGGAATATATTGTCATAAGGTTCTTACTCTACATGTGAAACACTATTGTGTTTGAAGGTGGAGTCTGATTAAAGATGTGTATTAAAGCAAGTTTGGACTGATGAAGACTCTGGGGAGAAATCATCACGTGAACTGCAGAAGTATGAAAAACTGAGGAAGCTCTCCAGGGAAGATAAAGGAGCTGTTAAGGCAACATTGAGGACCAGGGTTGATGCAGCTGAGGAGTCAGAAGTACTTAAAGGCTCTAGGCTAAGGCAACTTTTAAATTTCTTAAGACAACAAACTGCCATACGTTTGAACAGAGAAGAGGTACAATAAACACAGTTCGAGGCAGGTTATTATTGCAGCTGCTTTGTATGAGATGAACATGCTTTCACAATCTTGGGAGGTCTGGGCAAAAACACACCACAGCAGGAACTAGAGAGAACATATTGTGTTCCTACCCTGGAAAATCCATGTTTCTTAATTTTTCTCCCCAGTCTCAGTCACCCATGCAACATTATCCCACAGTTTTGTGATTTGAATATTTCATATGTCCTTTGACCTTGGCGTGTCTAGGATGATCTGGTACAAAAGGACCAGTGAATAATTAGGAAGGAGCAATGTATGACAGAGATCCCTAGCTACAGTGAGCCTTGGCAGAAAGCTCCAGATGACTGCCTCCCTCATAGATAAGGCCCCCCGCTTTCAATGGATGCAGTTGTCATCTTAAGAATCCCCACTCTGGTTTTCAAAGCTTATTAATCATTATCACGACAGACCCCTGAAAGAGAGGGGCTTGAGGTTTCTTGTTTCCTCTCTCTGTTGACAGCAAGCAACAGCAGGATTGCCTTTTGTAATTGAGGACACCAGTTTTAATATAAAGACATCAGTTTAGTATAAGGACGTCTGTTATATTGGAGTAAGGCCCACCCCACCAATTAGCATCAAAGACTCCCAAAGGTTCTTGGCATAGACTTAAAGGATCACTGAGTGTCAGATTTAGGTCCTTTGTTCCTAGTGATCCCAATAATCTTCATGGTGGCAGTGAGAGACTCTGCAATTGTAGTAAATTTCAGGGTGGAGGAGCAGGTTTTATGTCATGAATTTATGTCTTGGGCTGAAGCAGGGCATATCTAGCTTTAAAGTATAGGCAAGGTATCTGTGTTGAAATTTGAAAATAAATAAATGTATGGGGCAGAAAGAAGAGAGATAGTAGGCTTTGTTAATACTATTTGATACCCATGCTTTCATTGCATGGCATTTCTCAGATGATAACTTGTGTATCACGTGAAACTAAAAACCATAAATAACTGTTCTGCGTCAGTGCTGACAGTATGCATTTCACACAGGCCTTGAAAGCCAGTGGAGTCTAAAACAGATATATCACATCCTTACTAAAATACAACAGGTGGATATACTGACTGTTTTAAAGATGGGGAAACTGAGACCCGGAAAGGTTAAATAAATCACCTGGGTCGGAGAGATTCAGTTTTGGTTTACCTAAGCTACCACACCATGCTTGTGGGAGTAATTATGAAAGGCCAGTCTGGAGAGGCCGTACCAAGTGTGCACATTATTCTATTGGAAATAGTAAATTCCTGATCAGCTTTGAGCTGTGTCTGTAAGACCAGACCAGAAGTGGAGAAAGAATTACGCAGCTATTGTAATACTCCAACTAGGAGATGAGAGTGATTTTAACTATAACAATGGTAATGGTGATGGAAAGGAAAGACATTAAGATGTGACAGACGGAAAAAGTGAGGATTCACAATATTTTCACCTCCAAGGAACTTAAAAAATTTGTTATCCTAGTTGACACTGGAAACTTTTAGAATGTCATTATAGCCCATCAGAGCCTTTGATTTGCATGAGCTAATCACTGTGGATTTACCAACTTGACAAGGGCAAGCAAAGAAGCTCACAGTTTTAGTTGGCTTTTAGCGCATTTCTGCGGATAAAAGTACAATTTCCATTAGGCATTCTGAAATACAAAACACCTAAAAAAGAACTTATGGGTGCTCACCGCTGCTTTCTGAAACCCAGGAAGACTCCCAAGTTGGAAACCACTGACTGGACCAGAATGTCTGTGTTTGGAAGTGAAGAGACTTATCCAGACAAGTTCCAAATCGCACTTCATGCTATTCACAGAACGCAGCCGGAACAAACCTCCTGCATCTTGTTCAAAATTAGTTACATTCTGCTAAGATTAACAGGACCTGGTGTCTGACTAGTAGCACTTTTATGGAAAAACTAAGTCACTTAAAAGCAAATAATGATCCCCTCATTTATCTTTTGCTCAAGGCTGGATTTTCCACTATTAAAGGTTTGCTTAAAGCAGGATAAAACATTATTTCCAGTTAAAATTAGCTGCTAAAACCACCATCTGGATACTTTTTCCAATATTGATTTCTCAGCTGCTTGTTATTATTCTGCCATTTTAAACAAGAACAGGTCTTACTGTTCCTTCCTTGATCCATTCTGACATAATGGAGTATTAACAATCATATCATTTAAAAGTTCCATCGTCATTACATAAATAAACAGGGCCTTAACAGACTCCAGGCTTGAAAATCCCATTTATTCCACTCTATGACTACTTTTTCTTTCATAACTGTTCAAACAGAGTATCAGAAGTTTGGGGCATTAATGGCTTATTCAGATCAGTCCCAGAGATCTCTAAAGTGATGTCCATATTTTACAGTAAAAGTCAAGCTGCTATATTAGCAAATGGCTGTCTTTAAAGGAAAGGACAAGTGAATCAGCAGTCACAGATTCTCTCTCCCTGTTAAATGCTACATTTTAGGGAGCAAATTATCATGTGTATTCTCTTCTGAACTATCATCACCTCCATCATCCATATTCTCCCCGCCCCCATATTCCGGAACTTATCTTTTTTCGCCATAAGCACTCCTCTTGTATGGGAAACTATGACCATTTAGAATGAAGTGTGTGAGAAACACTTTTAAAATCTTGTCAGCTACATAAAGCCTGAGCTGTTATGCACTACTGAAAACAATGTGTGGGAAGGATGAGATTTATTTTAAAAAAAAAAAAAAAAAGGAAGAAGATTGATTACAGCCTTGAACTTTCTCCACTTGACCAAAAGGAGAATGGAAAGTGTCAAGGCCTTTTCAGTGGGGTGACAAGAAGAGTCACTATTTCAATGGATAGGATGAATCACAGACCATAAATTAAGAAAGCAAACCCAGAACATCAGGGAATGTGAAGGAGAGTTAAGAGACAAAGGGAGGACTGGACGAAGAGGAGCTAGCTCACGGAGTGTGAAATATTCTGTCTGGAGAACAGAGACTGAGTGGTAATCGAAGAGCATAATTAAGGATCTTTAAAGCTCATGGCGTTGATCAGAGTAGCTGGCTCTTTGACTAAGCCAAAGCCTGAATTATAAGGGTCTGTATTTGGAACTTCTGTGCTTTTTTGAAGCTAGATACCCTAAGGATGGTTTTCTGATATTTCCAGAGGGAAGCCATAGAATTACTTTGATGTAATGCACTATTGGTGTAAGTCAAAATAACATTTTCCAGAGAGGATAGTAGAAGTTGGGAAGGAATAGTTGGAAAGGAATTCAATTTTAAAATATGTGGAAAAGATATTTGCAGATTCTTATTCTAAATGCTGGGAAAGAAAGTAGATGAAGCTATGGCTACCACAAGAACAGTTTCTGGGCATCACAGTAGGAAAGAAGAAAGAAGGAGAAAAAAATCGCATTACCAGGGGCACAGAGGTTGCATGGCATAGCAGAAATGCTGAATTCCGTAAGTGTAGAAAAGTGGCAGGAAGGTGTAGTGAGAAAGGAGACTTTGACTGTAGAAAAGAGGAAGATAGAGCAACTGAATACAACTTTTGCTTTTTAAAGAAATTGATAGTATGATTAATAAGAAATTTGGAGAATTTGGGGAGGTAAAATAATTGTAAGTTCCTACTACTTTAACATATTGTTATTATTTTGAAACCTCAATTTCTCTCAAATTCTTTTAAAATAGAGTATGGTTCACAGGGCAGGCAGGCTTCGAGCACGGTTCTGTCTGAATTCAGGGGAGGGAAGAGGGCCTCGGCAGGACGCTCAAGGCCTGACTCAACCCTGTGGTTCTGTGAGTGGAGGAACGACCAGCCACAGTTATGAAGTAGACATTTGACGGGACTGTTGCAGGATGTTAAGTTCATTCTGTTCTTACCTGATTATCATACCAAGTTACAGCCAGTTGAGCTTAGTTTTGTTTGTTCTTTTTTTATTTGTTATTGTTGCTCAAGTACAGTTATCTTCACTTTCCCCCACCACTCCCTCTCTTTAAGTGGAACCGAATCAACAAAACAAACAAGCAAACACAATGTAACCAGAGACATTGCAATTAGTTTCATTTTTTAAAAAAAGCTACTTTGTCCTGGCTGGTGTAGCTCAGTGGATTGAGCGCGGGCTGCGAACCAGGCATCGCAGGTTCGATTCCCAGTCAGGGTACATGCCTGGGTTGCAGGCCATGTCCCCCAGCGACCGCACACTGATGTTTCTCCCTCTCTCCCTCCCTTCCCTCTCTAAAAATAAATAAATAAAATCTTAAAAAAAAAAAGAAAAGAAAAATCACTGTAGAGTAATTAAAAAAAAAAAAAGCTACTTTGACACGGCATGGTCTCTCACAGTGTGAAACACCTACAGCACACACTCATCTATAATTATTCATAATTGCACTATTTGTCATGGTTATATAAAAAACATGTGAAAGGTTTGATCAGAGCACATGTTTTACTAAGTGAGACATGGTTTTCCAGACGTACATGTGTGCGTGTGTGTGTGTGTTTGTGTGAGATCTCCGCTGGCCTCATTACCAGTATCAGTGAACAGCTGATAAAACTGTTACACTGGACACTTAGGTGAGAGTGGAGAAACCCGTTTCAGCCCAGAATTTACAAAGCAGACAGCCTGCTCCTGCACAGAATCACAAACTCAGACCATTTGTGATGAGTAAAAGAAAACAAATAAATGGGGAATAAATGCTGACCCAGGGAGATGATAAAAGTCACCAATACATACACAAAAAGAAGGCTTTTATTTCAGTTTTGAAATAAACAAAAACAAACCCAAAAGGTTTTTTTTAAGTTTTTAAATAAAATTTTTGTTCTGTTTATATGTAGTATGATTTCTTAGGTTCAAAGTTTAAGGAAATTTTAAACAAGCCAAGATAATAAGCAAAGGCAGAGTGAGGACATAATAAGAATACTTAAAATATATGTATTCAGTCACTTTAGAAGAACAATAGATTATTTTATTTATGCATTTTAAAGGAGCTCTAGGAAATTCTGATTAGTCATTACTGATGTATTTACTTGAAAGCTGTGATATCAAAAATTTTATGTAAATAATACATGAGCAAGTTTTGTCTTGGGTTGGATTCTATGGCAGCAAAGACTCTGAGGAGCTCCTGAGGGAGGGCTCACAGAAGACACCTGCCATGGAGACAGGGAACCAAGAGGGCAGGGAAAGGAAGCAGATAAATAACTTGGTTTCAGGAGCATCCCAGCCTCAGCCTGATCTCACCAGCAGCTCCATGTGGGAATTGCACAGAGATGGTCCAGGGATGGGGGCTGCTGCCAGGTGGCACCCATTCACCAAGAGCCCAGGGGTGAGCTACTAGCAGCCAACACTCATAATAGCTGGGAATGGGTGTACCAGCCTTGTACATATACAAGGTCTGTCTAGAAAAAGTCCAGCCATTGTTAATATAAGAACAGTTTGCACAACATCACTGTAACCTGGCAGCCAAGGAGAGTGGACTGGAATGTGCATGCTTGAACAATGATGACTTTACTGTATAGTCAGTGGGGACAGTTGTTGCCGTTGAGTGAGCTTGTGTACTGTGTGGCTGTCATTCAAAATGACTAAGTAAGTAGAGCAATGAATCTGCATCCAATTTTCATTAAGCCTGAACATTCCTCTGCAGAAACTAATCAAATGGTTGAGAAGGGCACAGCTGTGGGCAGCTGGTGATTGGCAGCTTCATCACGACACCGCACCCACTCATATCTCATGTAGAGTTTTTTGGTGAAACATCAAATCACCTGGGTGACTCAGCCCCCACCACAGCCCAGATTTAGTGCCCTGCGACTTCTGGCTTTTCCCAAAACTAAAATCATTTTTGAAAGGGAAGAGATTTCAGACCATTGATGAGATTCAGGAAAATATGACAGGGCAGCTGATGATGACTGGGAGAACTGTGTGAGTTCCCAAGGTGCCTACTTTGAAGGGGACTGAGGCTTCATTGTCCTGTGTACAATGTTTCTTGTATCTTGAATCTTCTCCAATAATATCTCTATTTTTCTTATTACATGGCTGGATACCTTTTGAACAGACCTCATAATTGTCTCTGAGTAACCTCCCCTCATGTAAAATATTCTCAGACTGTCAGAGTTGTAAAGTGCGTGTCCTCAGCAGGTGTTCCATTAAATAGCTAATGGGTGAATAAACACATGGGTAGATGCAATAGAAAAGACACTAAAGAACTAGATAATAAGAAATAGATAATAACATAGCATTTATAAAACATTTTCCATGTGCAACACCATGCATGAATTATTATGCAAGGCTGGAACTGTCACACCCCATTTTACACCTGCAGAAACTGAGATGGATACTTTTTCTAGGGCCACATTGCTGATTTGATATAAGAGCCCACCCTCTTAACCTCTTCATTATACCAAAGGCTCAGAAATGAGGAAGGTAAAATAAGTGGGGTAAAACAAATATTGAAAACCACTGATCCTTGGGTTATATATACTTTTATATGAGTAGCTTTGCTTTCATTTTAGAAGATGGAATTAACACCTATGTCTCCCTCATTCTAAAAGGCCAGGTATGTAGACTCCAAGATGGTTCTTGAATAAAAATTAGAAATTCTAGAATCTTTGGATCATACAGACTGTTTGAAACATCCAGAAGATTCCCAGTCTTTTTGTCTGTTATATAAGATTGACCATTGAATATACAGGTATATAATTATACATTGTAAATTGTTTATGTTTAGGCCTAGCTGTAGTTTAAATATGCTATGAATATTAATAGGTATGAGATAGGAAGGTATGAGATTAAATGGATGTTTATTATTTTTCAGCATTCTTCCCAGGCTTGAGTTTCCAAAATCAAAAATCCCATGAATCTTATGAGATTAAGCTCTAACGCATTTGGGGCCTTTCTAAGGAGTTGTTTCACTCTTCTTCAGGGTATTTACTGATCAGCTATGTGCCATACATGAGGTAACCAACTTCAAGTTTGAGCCAAATCCCTTTATAATTCGGTTGATATATAAAGGAAACACTTAAAATAACAAATTTTAAATGAATGCTAATATTATCTTCAAGTGTGATAAGTATCTAGTTACTTACAAATCTTTACAAATTATACATCTGAGTTTTGAAAAGAGAAGCTACATTGATTTCTCTTCAGTGTGTGCCCAGATGATGATGTCCAGCCCCTCAGCTGTCATCCAGCTGTGTTAATTGTGACGAGCCAAATGCAGAACGAGTCTGCACATTCATAATAATAATTACAACTCTTCTGACAAGACAGCTAAGTAGGTCATGATTTTGTGCCAAAAGGAAATGGACTTTTAGTGGCCAAAAGACCATTGTTTACTTTCTGTGGAGAACTGTTAGGGTGATCTAGTACTAATGTCATAGCCATACTTTCTCATTCCAAATTCATTACTTTACCTACAATCTCCCATTGCTTCCCAAGCAGGAAATAGTGGTGGGATTTCTTTTAAAATATTCAAATTCAAGAAGGCACTTCTGATACAGCTATTACCAGCTCTCAGGGTGAATACATATCCAGCCTAGTTTTTAGGGCGTGCTTCTTGTAATACCTCATACTTCTTTTGAGGCAAAACTATTGAGATAAATTCATTTATTCATTCACTTACTCACTTGCACAACACCTCTAGGTTGGTGACAGTGCTTGAGTCAGAAGAGATTGTGGAAAAGTGAAAATGAGGTGCAGATTGGAGGGATCCGTAGCTGTTATGGCTTTATTTCCTTTATCAATGTTATAATGGTACTTATAAAATAAGTATAAACCAGGGGGATCTTCAAAAAGCAAAAGCAATAATGAGATCTAGGAAGTTGTCAGAAGGTGATATAAATCATCTAGACTTAAGAGAATGAATCTCATTTTCAGATGCTCCCAGAAAAGGTGAGTCTACGTAGACAACCACTTGCTGCTCCCGCGGTAGAGCAACATGGAACTCTTTTTTGAGATTTACTGTGTGCCAGCACAGCAACCATGGATTCTCTTAATTAAGCCTTTTAGCAACCTACAACCCTATGACATAGGCACTGTGGTTGTCACCTCTTTATGGATGAGGAAAGACACTTAGAGAATCAGTAACACCTCCAAAGTTAAACAACCAGTAATGATCAGTCTAGGGTTTGAATCTAATGTTCTGGCTCAAGGGTCTCACTCTCCACCTCAGCACTTCCTTGGAGCACCATATGAGGTAGAAGCAGATGGTACATTGTTGACATTATTAAGAAACTTGATTCTCCTATCAGATAAAAAATAGTGTTTATCTGGCTGAATGTTTTCTAATTCATAAATTGTTATCGGATAAAGAAGAATATCTTCACTAGATCTGGTGGGGCAGTCAATAACCCAGACAAGGACATTTATGAGTCCTGAATATTTTGGGGTCAAATGCCTTGTCTTTTTTATTAGTTTATTTAATCCTTACTCCCACCCACCCTATAATTTCTTCTAAATTGCCCTTTCCTCTCTGAAAAGAGACCAATTAATGCTCCTTCTCCTCTGATCCCCCGTGTACTTTTCAACGTAGCCCTGTTCCAGCCCTTTTTTTCCTGTTAGTGTTAGGATTCAAATTAATGTCCCCCTCACTGGGCTATGAACTCTTTAGGGACAAGAGTCCCATTTTACTGAGCCCTGAACCTCCAGTGCATAGGATACAGTAGGTACACAATAAGTATTTTTAAATGAATGAATTAATAAAATTTCCAAACACTCAGTAGTTCCGCTTTCTCACCTGTAACAAAGGTTCCTACTTGGACAGGGAGAGGACATTCATAAAAGATGAAAACACAGTCCTTACTATTATATTATATGATACTGGGGTAAACAAAATCTTTGCATATAACACCCACAGCAGATGTTAAATACTCAGTAAATATTTGTTGAGTATTAAATGGAAACCAGCCACGAGAATTTACTAGTAAATAGAGAAACTGATTGTAACTCACAGCTTTGAACAGACTTAGGATCCGAATACCCACAACAAGTAATCTTTAAATCTAGAGTTCCCTCAACAATATTCTCTTCGTCCACTGTTGGGGGGCTGGTAAATGTGAGGGTCTGCTTCTCCCCTCACTGCTCCCGCAGTGAAGGATTGCAGTAGATGAAAGGCAGAAACACCAGAGACACCCTGGGGGAGCTGGAGTGTGCTGCTGGTCCCCTGGGCTGCTGGGGACACAGTGAATTGTCTCCTTTATGATAAGGGAAGAGTTTTGTTTGGAAGGAAAGTCGTCCTATGGGATGTGATACATTTTCTAGATGTCCTACCAAGTCAGTTGGTCATTTTGTAAAAAGCTGACATATTGCCTTTGCTTTTGTGTGAGCAAAGCTGCTCTTTCTATAAGCCTAAAGGTTGCATTTGAACTTGGCAACAATTTTGATTTTCTCAGGCTTAATTTTTCTGCATTTGAAGTTGACATTAATTTTGTTTTTCTCAGCTTTCACTTTTTTCCCTGAGGCTTTCGTGGACTTTGATCTCCACTGAAAAAGATACATTTAAAGAGAGAGAATGAGCCTGATCTTTCCAGAGCCTAAATTAGCCCCTAGTCACACATCTGGCTGTTCAGCAGCACTGCATCTTTTTGCAGGCTTCAGGGTACCACTTAAGGCTCTGCAGCAGAAGACACTTGAGCACTGGAGAGAATGGAGCCTGCAATTAGGAAAGGTACCAGATGTCACACGAGGCTGAAGTTTGACTTCTGAGGCTGTTAACAAGTTTCTTTAGTTCGGAAGCTTTCTTGGCAAAGGTTTCAGTCTTTATCCCACCACCTTGTAGTTTTATACAACCTCCCGAGCTGCTGACATGCACAGAGGAGAGAAGAGAAAATAAGAAGGAAAAGGGTATTTTAATTAATTAAATTTTCTGGTTAATTCAGCTTGATGAGTATTCATTGTCTCACTGCTGGGCTCAGAACACTGCTAGGCGAAGGTGGAGAAAAAAACAGGAACCGTACAATGTGGTTCTTGTCTACAGTGAGTGTATCTTATAGTTTCTTCTCCACTTTCTTCTTATAAACTTTCTTTATCAGGTCTTTTCAAAGTATTTTAGTTCTCATTGGTGCCTTAATAAGTTTGGAACAGCTGATCCAATTTAATCTTCCCTCTATGTATTTTCAGTGCCCGGAACGTATCGGGCACAAAGTCAGTACTCAATACATCTTTATTAAATTGCATCATGGAGGTGATCTAAGGGATTGGATAGAATCTATATTGATTCTGAAATATATTCTAAAACTTTGTTTATCTGACAAAATTCATTTTATCAAGCTATAACAGGGCAACCAATCTATTTTTTCATTTACTTTTGAATAAGAAGCAATATATCACATAGTAGTATCATCTCAATGAAATATTAAATCCTTTTGACGTCTACTAACTTATTCAGCAACTTAATTTTATTTCAGTTTTTCCCAGCTTGATTTAGGTGTTATTGACATATAACATTGTATAAGTTTAAGGTGTACAACATGATTTGATGCACGAATTTATTGAGATGATTACCTTAATGAGGTTAGTTAACACCATCGCCTCATATAATTATATTGTGTGCGTGCGTGGTGGCATTTAAGATACGTCTTGGGAAGTTCCAACTATACAGTTGTTACCTATAATGAACATGCTGTACCTCAGATCCCCAAATCTTAGTCATGTGACCAAGATCTCCCCATTTCCCCGCCTGCAGCCCCTGGAAACCACCACTCTACCCTCTGTTTCTATGAGTTTGGCCTTTTTTTTTAATCCGCATTCAACGACTTAATTTTGAATGTGTCCTATCACAGTGTCTCCAGTCCAGTGAGCAAAATATTGGTCACTTCATACTCATTCATGATCTGGACATGGTCAGAATGAGGCTATCTGTCTAGGTCTCTACCTAAACCTGAGCATTTTTAGTAATCAACTACTACAACTGCTTGCCCTTCAGCTCAAGAACTGTTCCAGATCTCAATTCTCGCCACCAACTCGGATGATTTATGCTTTGGTCCTTGTCTCTCGTCAACAACCTTATCCTGTAACCTAAGGTCTAGCCTCTTTCTTCCTTATTGAGGGTGGCCTGGCTTTGGACCCACTGTCCCTTAATGAGACAGTCAGAGCAAGGAGCTCTGAGAAAGGAGTCTGGACTGCTGCCCCTCAGGCAGGGGTAGAGCTGAAGCCCTGGCCAGGATGTGGGAGAAGCAGCAGGGCCAGGCCAGGCCTCAAGTGCTGGTGGATGGAGCCCTGGGGCAGGACCACAGCAGCTGCTACAGAAAGTGCTGACTAGAGCCGGATCCATGTCAGAAATCTGTTCTCCAGTGCCAGGAAGGCCCTCAGGAGGAGAGAAGGCCTACCCATTCTTTGATTGCTAAGGGAGGATGGAGTGGTGATAAGAGGAAAGCAACAAAATCAACACTAGATGATTTTAGTCCTTTCAACAGCCTACAAGGCAGTGCTCTCTGCAGAGAGTTTTAGAAGACCTCTGTGCGGGGTACACTAGAATCAATAGTAAATGAAGAGGATTGGGGGGTAGTAGCCAGCTTCCTTGTGAAATTGATAGCTTTAATCTAAAGACTCCCTGAGAGGTCTGTATCTGGAGTTGGGATGTCATTGGCCTCTTCTGGTCCCCTTGACCTGTCCTTGCTCCTTCTGATGCTGTAGCCCGCAGGGTGGCTTTTCTGCCAGCAACCACAGCCACCTTGCATGGTACACACAGAGAAATGAAATCACCTACAATGGCTCCAAAATGGAGAATAAGATTAAGAATGTTGGAGTATACTACATCTGGACCCAGTAGGGCCTAGTGTCTGAGGATTCTCAGCGGTCTGTCCTGAGAGTGCTCCTGAAAGCCCTGATTTGTTCTGCAAGTGCCCAGCGAAGATCTGAGGCTGTGAGCTGACCCTCACAGCCTGCGTGGGTGCTGGGGCTCACAGTTCCATGTGGACGGATATAGACTCTGTCCTCGTTCAACCACCTACATGGCCTAGGACAGTTACTTAATTTCTGAGGCTCAGTGTTTGCATCTGAAGATAATAAATATCACCCCTTTTTAATAATATTATAGGGACTAAATGATAAAAGTATAAAACAAAACACCTCTAAGAATGCATGGCACATTAGAGATGCTTAGACCTGGCCCAGTGGCTCAGTTGGTTAGAGTGTTGTCCAATACACCAAAAGGTTGTGGGTTCGATTCTTGGTCAGGGCACATACCTAGGTTGCAGGTTCCGACCCTGGTAGGGGAATGTACAGGAGGCAATAGATCGATGTTTCTCTCTCTCTCTCTCCCCCCCTGCTTCCTGTCTCTCTAAAAATCAAAAAGACACATCCTTGTGTGAGGGTTTAAAAAATGCTTTTAAAAAAAGAGATGCTTAAAAAATAGTAACATTACCTTGCGTTTTATTTAGCACCCTTTTGTTATTGAGTGCTGATGAAGATCCTGAAATATGCCTTCAGAGCTGGCATAGCAAGAGGAATCAAAGTTATCTGAATTTAGTCCTCTTTTCTAGATCACCATAGCAGGACAAGTCAGTCATTATGGCCGTGTTATGGTTTCAAGTTAAGGAAGAAATTTTTTCTTGAAATGCCTCATAACTATTGCAACCATTTTCTCTGAAATCTCTTAATTGTGTTGGCTGCTTCCCGGCAAAATTCTAAATGCTGTCTATAATCCAAATATCCAGTGAAATAAAGGTTCTGTACAAGAAGCTGAGAAGAGAAGAAACTTTTAGTCAGATAGCTACAGCTTTCTGGTGTTCTGTTCTCATCACTTCACATACCTGTCATGTCTGTTTTTAGATCTGCCTTCTTTCATGGTTTGCTCTTTTTTCATTGTTAGGAAATGTGTTCTACACATCTCAGTTGAGCAGGGCCATTCCATAAGAATTCTGCTCATCAAAACATGGCTTTGACTTGGCTTCCTCAGACAGAGTATTGTCCCTCCCCACCCCCACCACAGCCACTTAGCTGTTTCTCCTTCTCATTTTGTGATTAATTATGAAGCTTTAGAAACATGGGTCTGCAGAATAATATAAACTATCATTACTCCACTGCTAATACAAATTTCACTCCAGTTACTGCACATTTTTACAATTATTACTATTTTAGTACAACCTCCCATTTTTGGTGGACAAAAAGAATACCAAACGATCAAACATTTAAAGGGCCTTTCACCCAGAACCACCACCTTCCAGTAATTCGCCAAAATGACTAACACAAAGGGAAAGAGGAGAGATACCTGTCGTATGTTCTCCAGGCCTTTTAGAAAACATGGAGTTGTTCCTTTGGCTACATACATGGGGATCTACAAGAAAGGTGATATTGTAGATATCAAGGGAATGGGCGCTGTTCAGAAAGGAATGCCCCACAGATGTCACCAGGGCAAAACTGGAAGAGTCTACAGTGTCACCCAGCATGCAGTGGGCACTGTTGTGAACAAACAAGTTAAGGGCAAGATTCTTGCCAAGAGAACTGTTGTACAAATTGAGCATATTAAGCACTCTAAGAATCGAGATAGCTTCCTGAAACATGTGAAGGAAAATGATCAGAAAAAGAAGGAAGCCAAAGAGAAAGGCACCTGGGTTCAACCAAAGTGTCAGCCTGCTCCGCCCAGAGAAGCACACTTCGTGAGAACCAATGGAAAGGAGCCTGAGCTGTTGGAACCCATTCCCTATGAATTCATGGCATGATAAGTGTGAAAAAAAAATAGAACATCTCTATACTGATGATTTTAAAAAATCATTTAAAGGGAAGTCTCTAAACCCATAAAAAAGAAAATTTAGTCCTGACCAGTGTGCCTCAGTTTGTTGGAGTGTCATCCTGTAGACTTAAGAGTTGTGGGTTCGATTCCCAGTCACAGCACATAGCCAGATTACAGGTTTCATCCCCAGTCTGGGTACATGCGAGAAAATGACCGATCAGTGTTTCTTTCTTTCTCTCTCTCTCCCCGCACTGCCCCTCTCAATCTCCCCCTCCCCACCTCCTTCCCTCTTCCTCTCTCTAAAAGTAATGAAAAGATGTCCTCGGATAAGGATAAAGAAAATTTAAAAAGAAAATTTGAAAGGTGAGTTACTCGCATGTTGAGGGATCTCCAGTAGTAAGTGATGAAAGCCACTGGTAGAGAGGGTGCTTAATTGAAATCCCTTACTTGAAACTGGGGAGTAGTAAAAAATTCAAGAAGCTGCTTTGATGCTCAGAGAATGATACTTACGGGATATATAAAATGGAGGCGAAACTAATAACAGAGCCAATTTATTTCCTTCTGAAATAATGAGACAGAAAACTTGGAGACAGGCCTAAGTTTAACAAAAGGTGGAATCTGGAAAGAGAGACTGAACTGATACACTCCCTTTCAAGTACATTTAGGATGTTTTATGGGCGTAACATTTCCAGCTAACAGAGGTAAGAGAGCAGAAATCCTTGTCTCTGGGGAGCAGATCTGGGCAGCCTGTTGCAGCCTGCAAGCCCAAAGACAACACACTCATTTCTGCAATTAAAAATGCAGACCGTCAGCGTGGTGCCTCAGATGGATCCTACTCCTTATACTATAATTTCCATTACTAATCTAGATAAATTTTGTATGATTTTGAAAGCTGTTACAACATTTGTTATTCAAATTAAACATTTGAATGAACTAGGGAATTTGGAAAACATTTTATTTTGAAATTTCCAATTGACCTCCCCAGTCCTTTTATATTAAAGGACACAAAACATTATGCAGACCGTGTCCTCTGTGAGTTCTTTCTCTCAGAATAAAAAGAGCTTTGTCAAGATTGCTGGATAGTACATCACAGTCACTGGAAAGATACAGTGCTCATCTGATCACAGAATTTCAGAGCGGGGAGCACACATGGACATCGCCTGGCCTCGTGGCACATGGTGATGCCTGCCCACTGAGGCTTGCTTCTGACCCATGACATGTAAATAAACTTTTAGTCCTGGAATCTTTTTCACCCTTTACCAATGCTACCCCTGCAGTGCTATCACTTTTGCTATCCTTTGTATTTTGAAGTTAACATCACAGGCTTTTGCAGCTCAAAATCTTTTTTAAAAAAACTAAAGAAAACATTGCTAAGTTGCCTTTGATGTAGGTGAGGGTTTCTCAACTTTGGCACCACTGACATTTTAGACTGGATAATTCATTGTTTGGAGGGGGCTGCCCTGTGCATTGTAGGACATTTAGTAGTATCTTTAACTGGGAGCCCCCTGGCCCTAGTGTCTGGCTCCCAATATTGCTAAATGTAGGGGCAAAGAGACGGGGTACGCAAAATTGAAAGGTTCTCCTGACTGAAAACCATTGATGTATATGGTTGATGCAAAAATCAAAGATAAGTAACATATTTGATGACTTAGAAGCTGGTTCTCCGCTGCCTATGTACACAACCTCTCCAACACTGAATGTTAGCATTTTGTAAAATCTTTGCCAATTAAGTGGCAGTTGTTCTGATGGTCCTCAATCAGAAAACTCTACAAGAACTATATTGCCACATTTTTTGCTAAAGGACTGGAGAGAAGAGTCCTGTGCTAGTTCTGGAGTTGTAAAAGTGGGAAATCTGGGCTAAATTCTGTCCCGATGCGGGAGTCAACAGGCTTCAGCTGCGTCTGTGTGACCCCAGAGTCGAGCTGTCTCTGTGACTGTCTCCTTCCTTCCTCAGGGCTCCTGTTCATCATCCACAAGCTTTGGAGTTGCCAGGTGAAGACTGGGACGCAGTAGTTACTCAGCAAATACACTTTTATGAATGGTGTTTTACCTTTTGCATTTTGCCTTTTGGATTGAACAGTCAGATACTTTAATCTGTGTTGGAACTAAACAGATCTTTTGTTCAAATCCATTAGTGGATAGAATAATTCCTAGGAGGTCTTTTGTATTACTTATTCCTCAATCTCCAAGTTTAAAAAGAAAAATGTGTGCGCGCGCACGCGTGCACGAGTGAGTGTGGGTGTCCAAAGTACAGAAGCGATCAAAGATCCCTAATAGGATATGCTCCCTCAGCCCTCAGGACCCAAGGAGAAAAGAAAAAGGGCTACTGTGCATGCCAAGCTCAGCGCTGTGTGTTAAATATACCATCTCCTTAGGCCTCACCGCAACCCAGGGTACAGATGCTAAGAACAAGGGAAATAAGTTGCTCAAGGGCAGACAGCTGCTATGGGAGGAAACAAATTCAGATCAAGCTCTAGGAGAGTTGTAATCTCTCTGAGCTCCATTTGCAAGCCTGCCCTGACTTACTTGGCCCCATATGACTGGACCTCAGTTGCTCGTTGAATGGAGAGCCCTGCCCACCACTGCCCGGCCAGCCAGGGCACCTCTACCATGGCTGACTACCCCGGCTGGCAACCTCATTGTCCCCACCAACGTGGGAGCCCTGCACAGATGGCTCCAGGCCCAGTCAGACCCTCAGTGGCTTTGGCTTCTTTCAGCAGGTCCAGATCAGATGCTGGGCTGACCTTTAGGAAGTGGGGCCTGCCTTCCCAGTGGTGCCCCAGGGGCTGGGCAACAGAACAATGAAGTGGTAAGAGGCCCTAACTCCTTGTTAGGGAAAAGTTGGGCCAGTGAAAGAGAAAACTGAAAGGAGCCAGCATATAAATGCCTCCCCCCCCCTCCCTCATCACACTGTTCTGAGATGTCACGGGTCCATTTAGTCTTTCTGGAAACCAAGCTACCAGTGATACCTTCTTGTAAAGCTGGTACCCAGCTCGGTAATGTACCATCTTAAACTTACTTTCTTTCCTTTTTTGCCTCACTTCCCTTTTTCCCTCTCAAATGTGCATGCACACACACACACCACCCCTAATAAGGTTCACACCTGTAAGTTTTGTCAGTAGGCTCTGATTTCTAGGAATCCCTGGCTAAACGTAAGTGTATGCTCTTTCATTTATAAAGCGGTCCACCCATCGCTCAAAAGTCCAAGAAAAAGTGAAAACAATACCCGTCTTAGTAGATATTACCCCTTATGATGATAGTTAACGGCTTTTTGAAAGTAAAATAAACAGCCCTAAGCTAATCGAGTGGTATAAAACATGTATTTCTGTCTTCATTTGTTCTAATGTTTTCTCTCCAACTAAACCAGAAGATCTTCACACAGTGCAGCCAATGACACTGCAGGTACCCTTCTGAGTATCATATATACCTTCCTTTCTTCCCCCATTTGGCCTTATAATTGGTAGAACTGAACAGGTTTTAAAAACGGATAACAAGTGTTTTGTCAATTTTGTCCCCCATTCCTGACTTCACAACATTAAATAATTTACATAAGATTGCTGGCAGTATACATTGTAGGAAGTAAACCCACCACGGAAAGGTCTATGGATTCATCTATCTAATACAGGGATAGAACATCTGTCAGTACTAAACATGATAAAACATAACACAATTACTGTCATAAACCTGGATGTAGCTTTAAGGATTGAACGTTTTGTTTAGTTACCCTGTTTGCATAGAGTACAATGTACATAAGGAAAGATCCAAATTACAAGAGAGGCAAAAAATTTTGAATTCTTTAAATATTCGTTAAACTAAGTTTTATAATAACATTCAGGTTTACCTTCCTTTCACTAACCGCAAAAGGCGGTCGTCCTGAAGTAAAATGAGAAATACCTGAATTCTCCGAGCCTGAACTCTGCCCGTCCTCTCTCATGTCCCCTGGCCCGGCGAACTATGCCGGTTGCTGCTTCCACTTATACCTCAGTCTTCACTGTGTCCAGGTGGAACTTGGGCTCATTAGCTAGACTAACCTTCTCTGTCGGAGCGTGCCACAGAAGAGCCCAAGGAGAGGGGAGGGAGCTCTTCTGGGCAGCCAGACCTAGTGCCCATGCTCAACGGGATCAGGCGGCACGTGTGACATGAATATCTTGTTGCAGTTATTTGCTTTCAGTTCCAGTTTTTCAACCGTTGTTATCTGTTTTAGAAAGTCAGATCCTTGCACCCCTGGCTGGGATCCACGGCACTTAAAGATAGCTTTTGTGTTGGACAAAGTGACCTTCTGAAGGCTTATAGTAAATCCTATGTGAAAAATTAAAAATATAAGTAAGTAAATAGATAAATAAGCAGCGGTGGTATATGCATTAGGAAGCAGTGCATTCAGATAGCACTCTTTGTGCCTTGTACCTGCCCTGTGACCACCACATGCTTTTCCCCCATTGCTTTTAAACAAACAGGCTGTGTTAACACGTCCTTGAGCAGAAGGGCTGTATTTGTCTTACAGTAATGGTCTCTGCAGCCTAGTAGGATGGAAGTGTCAGTCATCCTCTGTTCAGGTGCCAGTTCTCCTGCCTATTAGCTGTGTCACTTGAGAAAGCTGTAGTATCTCTGAATAGATATTTCCTCACCTGTAAAATAGAAAGAAAACTGCCTCCCTCTCCATTCCCGTAGGTTAATGTGATGTACTGAACAGCCCAGCAGTGTCCAACCTGCGGCCCATGGGCCACATGCGTCCCAGGATGGCAATGAATGAGGCCCAACACAAAATCATAAATTAACTTAAAACATTATGAGACTTTTTGTGTGTGTGATTACATGTCGCAGTGTATTTAATGTGTGGCTCAGAGATGCCAAAAGGTTGAACACCCCTGGAACACTTTGAAGTACTGTATAGATGTGTTTTAACTGTGTAAGGGGAGGCAATGATTTCCCTCACTAAAAATAATGAAACCCTCCAGCCCTGGCCGAGTGGTTAAGTTGGTTAGAGCATTGTCTGGTGAACCAAAAGGTTGCAGGTTCAGTCCCTGGTCAAGGCACATACAAGAGGCATCCAATTGGTGATTCTCCTTCATATCCATTTCTCTCCCCCCCCCCCCACCACCTTCCTCTCTGTCTAAAATTCAATAAGCATATCTTCAGGTATGGGTTAAAAATAATAAAAACAATCAAACACTTCAGCAGAAAAATATAAAGGGGTAAATCATTTAAATCTTCCTAAGTATCTTCAAGATAATAATTAAGATTAAAAGTTGAAGAATTGAGACTCCTGCCCGGCTGGTGTGACTCAGTGGATTGAGCGCTGGCCTGCGAGCCAGAGGTTTTGCCCGTTCAATTCCCGGTCAGGGCATATCCCTGAGTCACGGGTCACGTCAGGTCCCCAGTAGGGGGCACGCTGGAGGCAACCATACATTGATGTCTCCCTCCCTCTCTTTCTCCTTCCCTTCCCCTTCTCCAAAAATAAATAAACTTGGTTATTTCTATCTTAAAAAAAAAAAAGAATTGAGACTCCTGACAAAAATGGAATAAGAGAGACTGGATTTTCTCTCCCACATGAAACAAACATAGGTATGTAACTTTCAAGATGCTGGACATCAGGCATGAGATGATTCCCTGAGAGAAAGGAAACCAGTGCAGTGAGCCCTGCCATTGCCCCAGCTTAGTGCTGGAGAGTCTCCAGGCTGCAGTGTAGGAGAAGGAGGCCTTGTGTGGACTGGTGCACTCTGGGAGCTGTGCAGATGGCGCTGAGTCCAAGAGACTGAGGTGGCTGGAGTTCAGAGCACAGAGTATCAGAGATGTGAGAGCGCACAGAGACCACTGGAGGTCTACAGAGGCTCCCTTTCAGTATTCGGCAGAGAACTAATCAGTGCATGCATGTGAAGAGAACTACTTGAACCTGAGGGAGAGAAATCACCCGAGAGAATTATTGGGAACAGTTGTAGCTAGTGCTCACACCAGGCTTGGAAGAGTGAGAGTGACTATTTCTACCAGTCAGACCGAGAATCTTGTTTATTCACAAGGCATTGGGGAGAGGACATAGAATAGTCTTGTCTCTACAGTGGGAAATAATTGGCGAGAAGCTAAACATTGCTCTTGTCCAGTCCAACAAATCTTTAAACACAAGACCTGAGAGGATCCAATTGTTTCTAAGTAACTAAACTACATTCCAGAACAAAGCTTAATAATATTTATAGGAATACAAAAATACCCAGTATCTAACATGGTCAAAATGACAATGCCTGGCAGCCAAGAAAAATGTGCCTGATGTGAAAAGAAACAGGAAAATATGACTCATAATAATGAAAAAATCAATCAAAACTGACATCAAATGTTAGAATTAGAAGAGAAGGATGTTAAAATTTACAATAATTGGCCCTGGCCAGGTAGCTCAGTTAGTTAAACATTGTCCCTATATGCCAAGGTTGTGGGTTCAATCCCCAGTCAGGGAACATACAAGAATCAACCAATGAATATACAAATAAGTGGAACAATAAATCCATGTGTTCTCTCACTCTCAAATCAATAAAAAAAATGTTTTAAGTTACTGTAATTGTATTTCAGATGGTCAAACCATAAATAGTGACAAAAATATTTTTGAAGACTCAACTCAAACATCTAGAAGTGAAAACTATAATGTCTCTGCTGAAAGATATCCAGGATGGGGTTAACAGTAGATCCATACAATGAAATGGAACTCAACGATGAAAACAAATGAACTATGGATACAACGTTGATGAATCTGAAAATAATTGTGCTAAGTGAAATAATCCAGACAAAAGGATGGAATGCTGTAAAAGTTCTTTTATATACAGTTCTAGAAGCTGCAAAATAATCTATAATTACAGAAAGTAAACCAATGATTACGTGGTAGTGGGCAGGAGGAAGGGATTTCTAAGAGACACAACAAAACTTTTGGGAGCTATGGATATGTTCACCATTTTGATTTTTATGGTTTTACAGATGTATACAGATTTCAAAACTATACTTTATGTGCAGTTTATTGTATATCAATTATAACTCAATAAAGCTGTTTTTAAAAACTAAAAAGATAAAAGTGTGTTTAGATAAACTGCACACAACTTAGAAAATAGAGGATTTATAAATATAACCATTTTTTTAATTTTGTAAATTTAGAGAATGGTAAAATAAATATTTAATTCTGTAATCTGTATTACATCTAAATCTGTAGTGTCTATAGATTATACATCTATTAGTGTTTATAGTATCTAGAATGGTAACTAAAATTTGGTTTGGGGTTTCTTTTTTTTTTTTAAACAATATATGAGAAAAAAATCATTTACCCTGTGATTTAAAACTACATATTTTCATGAGATTTTTTTTAACTAAAAAAAACACTAAGCCAGAAAGACACAATATAAATTTTAGTTTTCCTTTTTTCAAAAGATTACTTTATAAATTAAGAACATTATACACATTTTTTAACCATAACTGACTGTACTATTGCCTAATTTACCAGTTTAATTTACTCCCTAATACCCCTTTCTGCTTGATATGAGATCTGGCCTAAAAAACTCTCTGTCTGATTAAGGACTCGAGGGCTTTCGTTCCCGTGGTCCTGCTTCATTAGGGATACAACTGCCTGAAGCATGCTTATTTCATTTTGGAATGAATTGATTTGTGTTCTCATGTTCCCAACTCGTGTGTCCTGATTTCCCCCAGTTTGATGCTGACCGAGACGAGGATGAGGTATTCTATGACATCAGTGTGGCCGTTGACAGCAAGTTATATCCAAACAAAGAGGCTGCGGCAGGTAAGTCACTGTGTCCTTTGGGCAACAGTATGTCTTGATCCCCTGCCAAGTGTCTGGGACTTGGTATTAAGGTTCAGCTCAACAAACTGCCGTAAGGTTTCAAGGATGACCCTGTCCTGAGGGCTTCATACTTTCTGGTCCAAAAATAAAGGTACAAAACAAAAAAGAAAACAGGGACTATACTTCTGGCTCTTACAGTTACTGCATTTCTTCCGGTCATTACACACATAAATTAGCAGGAAGTCACAATGTAGCAGAAGACCTGTAGTACTGTAATTGAAAAAATCCATTCTAGCCTCTGCTTTGTGTGAGAATTCCAAGTTACAATTCTTCCAGGACTCCCTAACCCACACGGGTCTCTCTCCTTTGCCTCCTGGCAAAAGCCTCCCCTTGGATCTGAGAGCCACTCCTACCTGACCCACAGTCCCGGCCGTGGCTCTGTCCCTTTTCTTCCCAGTACTCTTGCCTAGAAATTTGAAGACGTTTGACATTGGACAATAATGCAGAGCAATCATACCCTGTAGTAGACAGTTTCCACAGTTCTGCCCTTGACCCTTTTCTCTCTCTCCTTTGCCCTTGGGATCAACTCATTGTCCCACTAGGCCCTGACTATTAATTCTGTGTGAACGACTCTCAAATTTTGGCCCAGTCCTGATGATTTTTCTGTTATAGCCTCAGTGGGTAAAGATCATAAAATTCTGGGCTGTAAAGAAAAAGGCTAAACACTTAAAATTTTAAACCAATATCTAAAGCCCACTCAGAGCCCACAAAGAAAGGCAGAGTAAGAAGGCAAGGCAGTAGTCCTTTGCAGACCCACAGAGCACGGATAAGTGATGTAAACTCACCTGCTTGAGTTTCCAGAGACATTTACAAAAGGTGACCTGTTGCAGGGAAAGATGGACTGTTGGGAGGCAGGTAAGATCATGTAAACAAGACTGCTGCTGCTCTGAAAATGCTATGATACCTGTGCTTTTTAAGTTAATATTTTATTTAAAACACTTATTTAGACCTCTAACGACAAATATCTAATTGCTAGATATCTTCAGTTTGCTAATAGAGTGGGGTGGAGGAGCGGATTTATGCTGCCCCTTTTTGGAGCTGCCAGCATTTTGTGGCTTTCAAGTGGCATTTTTCCAAAGTAGCCTCCTCCTGCAATAAGGCAACCGTGTTGGCTTCTGTGCTAGTTGGTGAACTGCCTGAGGTCAGGTGCTGTGCCCTCATCCTCTCCAGGTTCCCTTGGCAGAGTGCGCTGTGCCTGCCCTTAGCACAGGTTTGAAGGGACCTACTCTCCCCTCTCTACACCTCTGAGCTTATCACAGAGGGTGACTGTGCTCACAGCTCCAGCCCCCACTAGCTCCCCTCCACTCCCGAATCCCTGAAGGCTGATTTCTGCACCAGCCTTCATATAAGCTTGCTCTGGCTATAACCCCTTGGTGAGTGAAGTAAGCTGGGGAGAGACTGTGGTAAACTAGAAATAAACGATGCCTCCCCTACAAGAAGCAGCCACTTCACCACTCTAAGTGATTGTTGTCCTTGAGGAATGGGCCAGTGTTGCTAGGCCCTTCTCTCTTTCGAGAGAAAACAGAAAGCTGCACCTGTAGGTGAAATCTCCAGGCTTGTAAAAGTTGGTGACTCATGCAGTTGAACAGGCCTTGTCAGTGCCCTCTGCTCTGTGAATTGTCACCCCCAGGTGTCATCCTTTTACTCTCTCCTCTCTGAACTCTCTCTGTTGAACCTCAGCTGCCTTGCAGCTGTCATGTCACCTCCATGTGATTAGCTTTCAATTCTTCCTTTAAATTTTTAATATAAAAATTGTATTTATTTAAGATGTGCAGCATGAGGATTTGGCATACATATACAGAGGGAAATGATTGCTACAAGCAAACTAATTGGCATGCATAGTTGCAACTTTTCTGTGTGTGATCAGTGGCACCTGAAATATATTCTCTCAGCAAAGTTCCAGCATTCAAAGAGGATTACTAACTCTAGCCATCATGCTGTACATTAGACCTGCAGGCTTACTCACCTTACCTAACTGCCACTTTGTACACCTTTAGCCAGCATCTTTCCACTCCCCCCACCGACATGCCTGTGCCATCATTCTATTCTGCTTCTGTTTATTTGACATTTTTAGATTCCACATATCAGGGAGATCACACAGTTTTTCTCTTTTAAGAGAGCCAGCCAAAACTGTGCCTACGCTCGCAGCCCACACTGATCATCCATCCTCAGGGACGCCTTGGGAGTCCAGTCCTTGTTCTCAGTCTCCACCACATGCATCGAAGGCTGTGAATGTCACTCCTTGCACATCCTGGCCTCTCTCATCTGTCATAAATCTTGCTGTTGCCATGGGCATCCTCTTAGAATGCAGCGCTGATCATCCTGCCTCCCTGACAAAAAAAATAAAATGAAACTTTCGATGACTTTCCTGCGGGCTGAGCACCAGTATCCTTAACATGACAGACATATCCTTAGCTTTTTAAAGTGGCCCTGTTCTCTCTACGGCACCACCTCTCCCACCACCCCATACCAGCTTCATTGGGCCCTTGAATATCAGGTATCTACCTGCCTCTGGCTGTTTGCACCAGGTACTTGGAAATGCCTGGCCCCATTGTATCGCTGTGCTCTCCCGAGTCCTAGCCCTGTCCTTCACCTGGTCAGGTCCTACCTTGTGATTTCCTCAGGAAGCCTTCTCAGGCCCCATCCCAGACAAGATGAGGCCCTTGAGTGGCACCCCGCCCTTTTCCGTCATGGTATTTATCACACTTGTGATTTATCATACTTGTGGTTATATAATTAGAAATGATTTTATTTTTGTTAAAAAATCGATTTCCCTTTTAGAGTACAAGACTTCACAAGGACAGTGTGTGTGTGTGTGTGTGTGTGTGTGTGTGTGTGTGTGTGTTTGATACCCAGTGTGAATCTCACAGGAGATGGTACATAAGGCCTTTCCCCACTGGTCACCTCACCTGGGCCACCCATCTGGGTATAATGACTCACAGCCACACCAAATTTTCTCTGGCTCCAGAGCACAGTCTACATGCATTGCCTCCATGCCATACAATGCCATTACGCCAAACCTCTGCACTATTCCAGCCCCATCTGCAGTGTCTCCCCCTCTCTGCAGCCTTCCATCAATACTTCCAGCAGGGTCATCCGGCTCCAGCACTCAATCTCTGTGAGCCTCAGAGAATTGTTGTGAAGAGTAAATGTATATGTATATGAAGCATATGGCTATTTTTCCCTGTCCAGGGTTACTCAGTTGTAGCATCATGCCATGGACCAAAAGGTTGTGGGTTTAATTCCCATTCAGGACACATACCTAGATTGCAGATTCAAACCCCAGCCAGGGCATGGACAGGAGGTAACTGATCAATGTTTCTATCTTACATCAATGTCTCCCCGCCATCTTCTCTCTCTCCCCACTCCTCCTCCCCACTCCCTCCCTCCCGCCCTCCCTTTCTCCTTCTCATCCTCTCAAAACAATGAAAAAAATGTCCTCGAGTGAGAATTTTTTTAAAAAGCATATGGCTGTTACATTGAAAAGATTATATATGTAATAGTATCTTTTCTGAAGATTTGAGGAGACACAACAGCAGAGTACATCTTATGCAATTCAACTTTTCCCATTCCCCTAGGTCTGCTTCTACTCGCCCTCTCCCTCTTCTCCTCCTCACACCCCGTCATGGAAGAACTGGAAAATCCCTCTTCCCTTCTTACCCAGAACAGTTGACTAATACCACATCCCTCAAGGAGCTCACTTTCTAGTCCCAAATACTGTCAGCATATTCCCCCTTCCCTTCCAAAAAAATATGCAGTAGTCTTCAAAGGAGTTCTAATGCCAACTGTTACTAATACTCTCCACACTTGTTGGAATTAGAGCTGGATGCTCATGGGTAATACCTGTTATGGGGGATTTAATGTTTGTGGAGTGAATGAAGAAGATCAAGATCTGCAAAAATAGGAAGATGGCGGCTTGAGAGGTGGAGTCTTGATCCCCCTCTCCGGTGCGCAGGGGAGAATTTGGCCGATCTGAGGAGAATCAGACTAGGAGACCACGGATATCGCAACATTTATGAAAATAGGGCATCAAAAGTTATCCAGATATTGAATGAACTGACGGTAGGAGGCCAGAGGGGACCCAGCTGGACGCGGAGGTCGTCCGAGAGAGCCGAGCAGACTCTGTCCCCAGTCAGGGGTTGAAAACTTCAGAAACGCAGGAGCTGTGCGCACCCACGGGGAACAGTATTCTACCACAGAAGATCACACCATAAACACAAGGAACCAGAACAGATCAAGTTAAGAAACAGAGGTTAACAAGAAG